>FTPT01000283.1:13485-108248 GCA_900156845.1 Coprinopsis strossmayeri | reverse complement strand
TTTCTAGAGGAATGAGCGGATGACCGTCCATCCTTGAGCGAGAAGACTGGGAGGAAAAGGTAGCACGTACTGGATGAGGTCATTGGGCGCTCCGTTCAGGGTCATACCGGCAGCAGTGGTCGACAAATTACCATCGATCTGGGAGTAGCCTATACCGAGGGTTAGCTATAATAATTTATGACCGAATTGACAGGGGACTCGCATAGCCAGAAGAACGGGAAGAAGCAAAATACAGCGCACGCGTTGACAGTGCGCGCAACTTCGCCGACGAATGTGTCGTCCCAAGTGATGTTGGCGGGTACATTGTCTCCGTACGTACCTAGGTTACATCCAGATCGTATCAACTCAACGGATAGCAGAGGATACATCGTGACTTACTTGGTTTTGCGGGATCCCAGAAGTTCGGCTTCTTAATGTTTCGAATAGTTTCCCTCGGGTTAATGGACCAGGCCGGTGTCAACGCAAGTCGGATAACTCGCAGAGTCTACACGGCGAACAGCGAGATGAGACGCGGTTGGATATGGACACTGAGTATACTTACCTCGAGCAGAATCGATCCACGAGGGGGAGTCACAACATATTTCTTTTTGCCAAGGACGAGCACACCGGGGACGAGTAAGAAGATAGCGGTTGGAACAAGCCAGGCAACCCAATAACCATGGTCACGAGCGAGGAATGAGGCGGATATGGCGCCTGTTGCCCCTAGATTGATAGCGGCGTAGAACCCTGCGCGTGAAAAATACAAGGTTATTCGATGAGTTAAGACGAGAAGCTAGGGAGGTTAATACGAACAAAGGTATACGCTCTGGATGGTGACGGAGGGAGAGATAATGACGGTTTCTCCGTTCTTCAGAACCTCTGAGATAAGAAAGAGAGACGCTTCAATATCATTGAATTGGTGTGATATCGATCTCGCTTACTTTTGCGCATCTTTCCCTTGTACTGTTCAGCAATCATAGGGGAAACATTGGCTTTGATTGATCCTGCGCCGACTGCCTATAATTGGAATCACAATTCAGTGAAGGAAAGGTAAAGACCGATGGATTCTTACAATGATAAGAATCGAAACGATCAGAAGAGCTAGCGCGGCGTCTCCATTCGCGATAGCTCCAGGAGAGGCTCCCCCAACCAATACGATATGCCCTATTCTGCAAGGCGTCAGACTCGACCTGCTACGAGAAATGAGAGAAACTCACAAACAAACAATGGAAAAGATCATGATAGTCTTGTATCGACCCCACGCCGTATCAGCGATGATGGCTCCCAGCCATGGTGTGACATAGACGAAGAATGTATTGAACTAAACTCAATGTTTGAAATCAAGCTTCATCGACATTATAAAATGGAAAACCTACGGTTCGGATAGCAAAAGACGTGGTTTGACCTCGACCGAGGGCACCGGCAATACCTCCCGCACGGTCCTCATCGAATACGACGGCACCGTTAGTCGATCCTCGAGGAAGGGGTGCACGAATATAGTTGTTGAAGATGTTGGTAGTTCCATAATACGTCCATCTATCCAAAGTGTATAATTAGGCTTTAGCCCACATACAGGTCCAGGGAAACAAATAAGCGTACCGTTCAGCGAATTCGACGATAACAACGAGCCAGGCCGTCAGTGGGAAGCTGTCCGAGACGTGTCGATACGTGTCAAACTCGTGCTGTGTGACACCTTCGGATCCCTCGATGATCTTCGAATCGTCTGAGATCTCTGAGCCGCTCGCCTTCTCGTCCAACGACGGCGCGCGCTCGACTCCGCTGTCCTTCTCAAGTACCTTCTCTGACATGATGTGGTCGGGAGCGCGAGCAATTCGTCGGTCCAGAGAGGTGGGAGAGGAGTAGGGTCCCAGAGAAGACCTGGGTGAGGAACCCTTATCTCGACAGAAAGCCTGGTATTTGTATGCCCCATCAAACCTTCATGGACATTAGACTTGGAAAGGGGTGTGAAGCATAATAGAAGCTCCCACCGTCCATATGTTCATGACATTTCCCATCTGGAGTCTCGCCTTGGCTTTTTCCGCGTGCGCAGATTCCGGGGAGTTATAGATTAAATGCAGTGGTCATCATGAGATAAGAAGAAGAGGTATGTACATATGTAGGCGCTATGATTGGCCCCACGGAACTCGACAGAGTGCGAGTCGTCGCTCCACCGTCCAGACATGAGCCCTAAGCCTTTCGTGCACATGGCGAGAAGGTAAACAGCAGCAAGGCAAATAGTGACCAACAAGCCCAGTGTTTCGTGTTTGGGTTTCGTGTTAGGAAACGTAAGTGTACGACATGGAGATCAACTTCGGCAGAGGTGGAAAGGATATAGATAGCGATATGGGTTTTGAACATCAAACTCTACTCCAGCAAAGGCAAATCTCCCTCGAAAGCCGTTAAGGACGGGGAAGGCAAAGGCTCGAATCCACCCATAGAAATGGCTACGAGAGTTCTTTTAGGTGTATTTGCAGGGCTGACGAAATGAGGAGATGCAGAACAACGATAGCACGTAAACATCAAGGTCCGTACGGGCACGTCGAACGTTGTGTCGATCAACCCAAGTCCTTCCAAGCGCGAGTGACATAATTCTCACTCGCGGTGGGCGGAGAGAAAGTGGACGAAGTAACGAAACTTCTCCACACATTCGTACGGAAGCAACGGAACATGATCGCGTGCTGCCTTGATAAGAGGCTCAAGGCCAATTGAATTAGATAAGTATATTACAGATAACCTAGTCCATGGTCCAATCTGAGACGAGATGAGACGAAACGAGACATATATAGATGCGGTACAGACACAGACTGTACATAGTATAGCAAGTAGAAACACCGAATAAATAGATGTGTGTTACATGGACAGCACTGCGACAACAAGCGAAATGAAAAAATAAGAAATCTGAATAACAAGGGGGAGGCATCATACGAAATGAAGAGGAAGATGAAACGTTGGAATTAAAACGAGAGCGGTGGCGAATGAAAATGAAACGAAGACGAGAAGCGTCGTAAATAACAGAGAAAGACGTAGGCATGCTCGCCTACACGAAATCGGCATGTTTAAGGTGATCCCGTAAGATGATATCTTTCACTATCAATCGATAGAATCAGACCAACGGCTTCAACGAGGGATAGGCATGAGATTACTGACCTGCAGTCAACGTTACAGATGTGGTTTTGGTGTCCTGAATACAATAGGAGTCGGTCAGGTGTAGATGGAAAAGAACAAAGAGCTCACCGTTACGGACGTCGCATAGTAATATGCAACCCTCCCTCCTTCCGGCGCGTGGTTCTTGACGATATCTCTGAACTTGTCCTTCAAATCTACAACGACACTCGCATCAGCGCTATCCAGAACTCGGCGAAACCCCCTTGATCCCCTCACACTCTGGTGTGGAAGACCATTACGAGAAGAGCACAAGAGCTTAGGCACGAAAAGAAGAAACCCACATACATTTAACGACTGTCCCCGCCTCGTTCGGTCTATCGCCATAACTCGGCAAGTAAGTCTTAACCTTCACGCCCAACTTCAACTTCCTCTTCAATAAATCGCACTTGTTCATGAAGAGAATCAGAGACGTCTTTTCGAGAAGCTTGGACGAGCAGACGGTACGCCATAGGAGGAACGAGTCTTCAAGCCGGTTGATGCGCGAGTCTTCGAGGAGGCGTTCGTCGAAACATGAGAGGGCTGTGAGTGCGGGCGACACGGTGAGCGAAAGGTTCGAGGCCCCATGAGAGCTGGGAGGGAGAGGAGACAAGACGTACGAGCGACTGTGGCAGATTTGAGTCAGAACGTTAGGCGAGCAGAGAAGAGAAGCTAGGACGTACGGAAGATAATGGCATTGACGTTCTCGAAGTAAGGAAGCCAGGCGTGACGCTAGAGATTAGAGATGAAGTGGACGTGATCAGTCATGAATCAAGGTATAAGTGCAGGAATCGAAGGATGGATGCAAACGCCAAATCGTAACGTACCAAAGTCCGAGATCCTCCCACATCATAAAGCAACCAGTCGCTCCCAACCCCGACGCCTCCAAGCGCTAGGAGATTGTCAGTAATCGCCCATCACCTTCAGTTCCGAGTTATATGCAGAAACGACACTTCATCACACCAATCAAATACTAATCCCGATCCCCATGAGAAATGAAGAGAGAAACAAAAGGGATTCAGGGGGGAAAGGAGAAAAAGCGGAAGTATCAATCAAAAGGAAGCAGAATGATAGAGATTAGAAGACCGACGGATGAATTGGATGAGGAGGAAATGCGGAAGGAAGACGAGAGAGCGAGGGAAGGTGAGGTCAGGGAATGACGAAATGACGAAAGGTGATGTTGAGGTGTCGAGAAGTTGGTAAGATAAGATGAAGATGAGGCGGACGGTATGGGAGAATGCAAGAACCGAGAATCGAATCCGAAATGTGACTCGAAATCGAGTCTAACGGGAAGGAAAATCCAAAGGCGAGACCAAAACAAAAAAAAAGAGCGCGAGGGTTGCGCGCTAAAACGATGCCGAGACGACGAAGCAAACGAAGAGAAACGGGGAGAGAGCAGCGAAAAAGACGCACTAGAAATCATGCTCCCCTGCTCCTCGACCTTTATCTTGTGCTCTTGCACGCCAAGCGTTCGTAGGCGAGCTCGAACAACGTCGTCGTCGGATGGTATGTACTCTGGCGTTGCGATTCTGTCGACATCATCCAGGAAGCTATGACGGGGGAGAAAGGAACAGAAGTCAGATTAAATGGCACGGGGAGAGAAACTTGAGCGATTGCAAACGGAAAGGAGAGGAAAGAATAGCGGCAGGGGGAAATGTTGCAAAAACGAGTAGGCTGGAACGAAACCAAAACAAAACTCACAATCCAGCGGAATCCTCCAATCGAACCTTCCTTTTCTTCAGGACCAACCTCACAATGTCATCGTTCCACAACGTCTTTATATCTTCCTGGCACCTCGAAATCACATCGGTAGCCTCATCAAGATCTTCAGCCTCCTCCGAAGTCGCCCTCGAATGCGTCCTAGAGTGTCGCTGCGACGTAGACCTCAGGGCGTCCTTGACTCGGCGTACAGTGAACTCCTTCGAGCGGGTGGGCCGACGGGCAAGGTTGGAGGTGGAGGTGGGGTCGAACCCGAGCGCGCCGTATTCATCGCCTGCGGCCCCGTCGGCCTGTTCGTCATCCGCACTCGCGCCCAGCCTCCGTTTGAGATCCGTCTCGATGCGCCGCAAGGGAGTCAGCCGAAGCTTGAGGAGCTGGTGTTGGCCCGTCAAGAGCGGCATACCCGGGTTGTTGTTCGATACAGCATCTTTCCTGAGGCTGCTCGAGCTTCCTTTTCGTTCCAGTTGCCGGGCGAGGCTTGAGACACTTGGTCTGCGTTGAAGAACGGAGGATGGGGTACCGAAGGAGGATGAAATGGTGGGTGAGGTGCCGGGTGTGTTGGTCAAGTCGTAGAGGTACTCGCTTTCGCCTCCGCCTGGTGTACCCGGGGGTTCCATCGGCTCGTTGTCGAATTCGGCTTGGACAGCGTCGAGGATGGTTGTTACCGATCGGATGAGGTTGAGTTGGATCACAGAGCGCCAGGAGGATAGTTCGCTTTCCCATTCGTCTCGGGCGAAACGCATGCGGAAATCTGATACGAATGAGTTGTCAGGCGGGATGCAGCATGAAATGAGAACGAATACGCACTTTTGAGTGTTGTAGATTTACCTAGACGTTGAGCAAATGATTATAGGTTGGTCTTTGACGATATGTGAAGGAACCGCACCGCTCTCAGCCTGACCCAACAGCAAAACCCGCACCACCCCTTGCTGTTTCTTTAGCGCAGCCTTCTCCCTCCTGATATCCTCGTCAATCTGATCACTAATCTTCTTCGCCTCGACCTCTTTTCTCTCCCTCTCCACCCTCTCCTGCGGCGTCTCATTGGGCGGAGGTCGAGTAACGAGCTCGAACGGGTCGTCTTGTCCTGCTCCCATCGTCTAGGCCTGGGGGTGTACGAGAAAATAAAGCTGTATGTCGTGGAGGTGAAAGAGAAAGATGGAAGATGGACTGTAACTGTCAGAAGCGCCGCGAGGGAGCGATACATATTCATCAGAATCTGTGACAGCGAACTTGATACTAATTCACTCACCTTTTGTTCAGATTACCCCGAGAATATGAGCCGAGAGCTAAGCTGCACACTTTTGCGAATGACAAGAATCTCGGACCGCCTCCGTTGTGACCTCAACTTCTTCGGTTGCGACTTGAACCTGTTTTAGACGAGTACGGTCAGTCAGTACAGGTATCACAGCAGATCCCCATCAAACATGAAACGAGCGCAGCAGCGCAGAAAGAAGCTCGGGCAAATCATGACTCCCCAAACTCGTACACAGCGCCGAACCCAAAAGAAGGTCCCAAAGGTTTCCAGCGATTTATAATTTAAAGTAACATAAGGGGGGATGACATCTCCTAAATGTCAAACGCGAAGCACTGATACGCACCACCTCGAACAATTTACTCGGGCACCAGGTAGCAAATAGGGAAAGTCTTAGCGGGGGTCGAGCCCAGGAGTCCGTGTGCTCGGTGTGATGGTTCTGGGGAAGTCGTGACAGAGAAGCAGCCAGCGGGTGTATGGTGGGGAGGGAAAGAACAAGGTGCGAACAGGTTGTCGCCAAGGTGCTGCCCGCATCACGGAATCGCTGTCACACGGTACGAGCAATTATACCGCCGAAAATCATGATGCTGATCATCACCATGTCGGCCCGAGCCGAGGCCAGAAATACATAGGCGCCCAGTGATTGGCGCGCGTCGGAGACCGGAGATCGTCCGGTGCATAGCGGGGCATGCTAAGCTCCCATGCGAGTACCTCTGGAACGAATGAGTAAAGCATTTGACGGCGTTCATTCTATCTGACTCCTTTCATCTATTAATACCAATGGCATCGATCGGCGACTCCGGTGATCACTACAGCTCACGTCGCTACTACTACCAGTTAGTGACGAACTGCGGTGGTGATATCCCAGAGTGATAGTAGATTCATTAATTAACATCGACGTTTAGACCTACGGATGACGGTTGAGTGCCAATGTCGCAGCCGACTGTTTGCCAAGTCAACGTTTGCATACGCCGTAGAGACCCCAGGAAAGGTTGCGATGGAATGCCTCCAGCACAGCTACCATGATATATGGGCGTATTTCTCGGGACACAGAGCGCTCTCAGGAGAAGAGGAACGCTCGGCTTAGGATACGTCACAACTCTCTGAAGCCATTACTCTCATAATACAACCTCGATGGAGCCAGCACCCCATCGGGCCATTCAAAGCGAAGATTAATCTCTCTAATATGTATTCTTGTAAGCATAGCCTAACAAAATGGGCATAATTCATTTCCGTAGATTGATACCGGACGGTATATCTGTAACTCTCTTACATTCAGTGTCGAGCATTTCAAGTTTTATGTCAAGTAGTACATACCAGTGCGGGCGTTACTCAGATGAATGAAGCGATGGGGAAGTCGTCTTCAGAATCGGATGATTCGGGCGCTTAGCACAATGGTATTATGGACGCTCTTCGCATACGTGAGGTCAATGACACCACTTATCCCACCTACCCCCCAACATGTTCATCATAGTGCTCTGTCCCGTGTAGAGACTCAGTTGGCGGACGGTCTCTAAAGCTCTTCCACATTTTTGTGTTCCATTGCAGTAAGGGTGGTATATAATTATAAAAGGCAATCTCTTTTTTGTTCATTTCTTCTCCCCGCGTCATTTTGGCTTATTCCCCTGTCCCCCACCATGGCTTCCTTGACGATGTCGACAGAATACTTGCACCCCATCCTTATTATCTACCGTTGCTTTCGCCATATCTTCCTAACATGTATTGACCAGTACTCATGTACGTTTCGTTCTCTTTCGTCAGCGCTGTCCGTTCTAATCACAATGCTTCATATTCGTTTCTCAATGGTAGTACTGTAGAAACCCTACAACTAATACCTTCTTTCTTTGCCCGTGTTTCATCTCTATGGAGACCAAATGCATTCCGGAAAATACATCTGAGGGGAAGTTCTAATTCTCTTTTACTGTACGATATTTCATATCGATCTACCTTTGGAAATTACGTTTTTCACCTAATTCCAATGAGTAATGTGTCCTGGTTGCATAGTTCCTGTCTCCCAGCCCTCCAGTTTTATCTTTGGGGTTGGTCCCTCCTTGAACCATTAATGTCGATGTAGTGCCTATAACAGGGTCCATGCATAGAGATATAGCTAAAGACGAGATAAGTATACAATGCGAAAGTAAAGGGATCATTTATCTAGCATGTCATAACGTTTGTAAAGTCATGAATAAGCTAGAGCTCGCCATACGGAAACACTTCGCTACACCCGGACTGTCTAGGGTTGTTCTCATATATGTACCTAAGATTAAGCTTCAAATTCCTCTTCAACTCGCCCGTCGGATTCGGGTACAGATTCTTCACCGTCACATTCACAAAACCTTCATAAAAACCGCACAGATCCGGTAACCCTACCAAGCTATGATCCTCCTCAAAACTATCCACGCCCGCCACGTTCCTCCCAGGCTCAAACGGCTCGAGCTCGTACAGACCTACCGGATCGCCTGTCTGTGGAGACGAGGCCCTATGGAATCCGGAAGGGAATCGTTCGTGTTTGAAGAAAGTTTCAGCGGATTTCATGTCGAGGTGGTATTGCAACGACCCGTTTTGTCGACCGTCGGTGAACATGAAGACGGGGAAAGTCGTGTCTGCGTAACCTAAAACTTGACGAATGGCGCTAAACGAGAACTCTGGGTTCGTGGCTATTGACTCTCTGATACGTTCGATACGGAGCTTGGCTGCGACAGTAAAGTTGAAGTAGCCGTTGCCATATGTTTCGCTGAAGTTCTTCATCTATTTTCCACGCATCAGACAGCCGTTACTTTTTTTTTGACAATATAGTTCGGAGGGTTATTGATTACGACGTACCTTTTCAAAGAGCGCTGGTTGGAAAGTAATTTGATCGCCGAAGTAAGCGTCATCTATCGAATATCGAACCATTTCAGTGCCGAGAGTCTCTAATTCTTATCGGCATGCGTACCTCGAGTCATACTCGCATCGCCTTCGAAAGTTCCATGGGCACTTAAACCACCAGCATGAGCTGGATGGGCTGGGACTGGACCAGTCTTTGGACTCCAGTCTCCGATACTAATTGAATCGGTGAGAACGTTTCCGTCCAGAAGATGGGCGATATAGGTCGTCATTATCGCTGTCTGAGTCTCCATATTGTACGCTAAATTCAACAGCATATGAATAAAGAGGTATCCATTGAGGCATTAAATGAGTACTAATCTTTACCTTCCTGGACGGCACGGACGATCTCGGCAGGCGTCGTGATTCCGTCTCTGGGGAGGTACTACGAGCCAGCGGTCAGCTCTCCATCCATTAGTCGAACGATTGTATTAATCGGGACCTACTCCATGGTTCGCCAAGGTATTGAGGCCGGGACAGGGTCCCCGCTTGTCGCCAGGTCTTGGTGCCCTCCAAGGGTGGGCTGAATCATCGACGAGCTTGGCACCAGTGAAGGTCGGTGGGCTAGGTGGCGGTGGAGGAACACGGGGAGCGGCATCAGTTGAGGTGGTGTCGATATCGCGGCTGTTAAATTCAGAGTGAGAGGGGTGAGTAGGGAAGGCACGGGCAAGGCTGGAAGTGACGATCAAAGCCAGAGGTAGTTGGATCATGAGCGTTGCGCAAGTCGATGCTGCTATTCTTAGCATCTTGCTGGATGGAATGGATGGGATATGTGTGCCGGATAGTTGGTTGGGGTGACGAGGGCTGTTGTTGAACAAGTTGTAAGAGCGAAACAAGTCTTTTATACCCTTCCACTTGAGCTACGTTAATTTTACCTTTTGTCGAATTCGAGGACAAGAATGTACAACGCCAAGCGCTAGTCCGGTAGATGCCAGAAGTACCTCCGTCGCACCATCCAACGCTCACCCAAGCTCGATAAATCCGACTCGCACAAGCGACGGATCGCCAGCACATTACATGGCATACGTATAGCTTCGGGCGATCCTCACGTAACGCGAAGCTTTACATTCGTCATGGATTGGTCAGTCTAGCCTTCTCAACTTACAAACAACAACTTCTTCGTCCCTTGCTAGTAGCGTCTTTTCGCTTCGTCTTTGGGGTGCCGGAACAAAATGGGGTTTCCGGTCTTGGTAAGACATCCCCGAGGCATGCTGCAAAGTTCCTCGCTTGCCGCCTTAATGTCGCTGTTGCCTCGGATACCAAAGAATCTTTGCTAAAGTCGTATGAGAGGAAGGTCTGGACAGCGGTGAACATGAGCCTAGTATATAAATTCGATGCAGATGCAATAGAAAGCTCAGTATTTTCTACTTGAGAGAGCGTTTCAATCTGCAGAAACGGTGCAATGGTCAGATTTGGACCCGAACATTGTTGGAGTAAAATGAAAAAGCGATTCAGAAATAGAACATGTTCACACTTCCACGCGATACCCTGGACCTCCCGAAATCTCTTGCGTCTAGTAAGCAGTGGTGCCCCCGCCTTTTGAGACTACCTTCTGCTAACAATGAAACATCTCAACTTCTGAAGAGAAGAGAGCATTTGAAATCACCCCAGTGAAAAGGCCAAGCTCAACCCATGTAGTAAGGGACCACAAGCATAAGTGGATCTTATATGATATCGGAAGCGAACCTAGGCTTGGGCTACGGGGGTTCGCTCCCGTCCCCGTCTAGAAGCACGAGGAGACCCCTATGTCTTGGCTGTAATCGGCATTATCGAGACTTGATCCAGGCTGGCTAGCACTAACAGCATCTTGCGTCATGTCGGCAAAGTTATGGTCGTCCCAGCTATGACGCAAAATTACAGTAAGACTCTCGGGTCAAGCCACTGAGAACACCACGGCCTCGTTTTAGACAGCCTCAGATATCTTCGGCAGCACCAACAGACACGTGGTAGCCAAGGCGCCACGAATTAATGATTCAATGGCCTGACCGTGCTATTGCTAGGAGGTCTTCGCTAGCCGAGCAACCTCGGAAGCCCCAGCTGTACCGCAAGTCCATGGGCAAGCTCGGTGGCGATTCCGCTTTCCTCAAGTTCCTCGTCGCCTTGAACGTTCTCAAAGAATACCATCCTCATGCTATGAGGCTAAGCTTATTTAGTACCCACGATCTCAGCTCGAGAGTGGCCCTGGCCCATGCTGTGTGGGGCACAACCCATTCAAGGTGATCACACGTTGTGTAATCGTTCTGATAATGAAACAGTTTGGTTTGTCTCGTCTTTGCATATCACATTTTTCTACGTTTCAAAATTTATTTCACGTATAGAGCCTTCATATGCTTTCCCTATTCATAGGTGGGACGACGCTATTTACTCATTCCACGGGCCGAGGATCATACAGATGAACGC
The DNA here is from genome assembly GCA_900156845.1 of Coprinopsis strossmayeri. Classification (NCBI taxonomy): domain Eukaryota; kingdom Fungi; phylum Basidiomycota; class Agaricomycetes; order Agaricales; family Psathyrellaceae; genus Coprinopsis; species Coprinopsis strossmayeri. The sequence goes on along the minus strand of FTPT01000283.1, from coordinate 96,892 downwards.
GGAACACGGAACTCTGATCTCTGCTGGCACCACATTACTAATTCCCCGATTCATTTCTTTTACCTGAACCCCCACGTCGTTTCTTCTCTCGATCATCCAGGCCGTGTTCACTCGTGCACCCTATTTCGTGGAACGAGGCGTCCCACCAATCATCACCAGTTATATGAGTTCACCCTTCCTTCATTCTCTCGAAACTTCCGCATGTTAATATGAACCTCACATCAGGGTGCTTCAGCGGTACTGATATATGGTGTCCTCGACGGACCTTTGGCGCAACCGCGAGCATTAATAGGAGGGCATTTCGTGGGCGGCCTAATAGGAGTGTGCATATCAAAACTCCCTGAAGAAAGATTCAACGAGCTCTCATGGCTTGCCGCCTCGCTGTCGTCGCCATGCAGATCACTTCCACGACGCATCCTCCAGCCGGTGCAACTGCGTTCCTCGTGGTACTTTCTTACGGTGATCTTGTTGACGTCAATGCTGGCGCTGGCTGTAGCTCTGGTTCTGAACAATATTCAGAGACGCTATCCGGCGTTTTGGTGGACACCTCCGCCTCCATCTTCACCTCCGCCACACTCACCACTATCACGACTCACAGACTCTACGGGAATGTCTGCAACACCAACACTGAACGATGAAGGTCGAAGGAGGAGGGGGTCGCTGTGGTGTAGTCAGGTTGCACATAAAACCCGAGACGCTTACAGGCATGGAGTCTCATTTTCCATATTCATTTAAAAGCTATTTTAAGCGTTGCACATTAACCTTACGAGATTATATACACGCCATCGATATCAGGACATTTGAATTCAAGGAGTGGATTGGCCATCCATGGACACTAATAGGGGCTCAGAACACGTGCGATCGGCGCTTGTGGACCTCGTGCCGATGGAGGCTGCGTTAAAGTTACACCCTTTCCCTGCGTTCCTCACCGTTTCGTGAGGGTGTTATCTCCTTGACCTTACCAATGACGTTCTTCCTCCGTAAGGTTGGCATTGTGTGATGGACTTGGTGCCAAAGGTATGTCGTCAATCACCTCACCCGACTTCGCCTCCGAGTTTCCAGGATTCTGGAAGGTTTTAAGGGGCTGACCAGATGACTGTCACTGAAAGCCCATGTATGACGTGAACCTGAACTAGCTTCATTGAGCCTGCCAAAGATCATTTGATACCACCCAGCATGAAAATGTGGACACTCTCGTCGCTCTCATCTTGTTGCGCCGGGCGTAAACTTTCTGGTATCGATATCTATTATCTTCTGCCGTTATCCTTTCATATTAGGCGGTGTATGCTCATTGCTCTCTAGTACGTCCGTCTGTAGAGTGGAACCAACTACTATTTAATCCTCACTGGTACAGGCCCCATCGCCAAATTCTTCTTCCAACGCGGCCAGCTCGTCACTCTCAGCCCCAACCAAATGCCCGGCGGATCCAACTGGCACCCTCCAATCAACACGATCCAGATCTTATACCTGCGATCTACTGGCTTACTCTTGCGAAAGAAAGATCTACTTCGAGGATGGCCTAAAGAAGTCGGTGTATTTACTTTCTGTCAACTGAAGAGTTTTATTCTTGACTACAAATCACCGCCACATGCTCACTGATATCTCTTAAAAGACAGAACTCCTTGTGCAATAATCCGAAATGCGAGAGCGAAGATCAGCATTTGGCTGTCACTTGTAATGGAGGTTATGTATGTGAGACTACAGCATGGTTCAGGATCGATTGCGTTTTACCTTGCCAGGGCAGTTTATAACTGGTTTGAGACTTACACACAGGAGTCCATTATCTCGGCCTATCGGATGAGATCAAGTGGGAGACGGCCAGGCGAGATAGGGAAAGGGGATTAAAATGTCGAACCGCACTGAAATAGGGACAGGAGCATTATCGGCGTCTGGTTCTTTACCGCGATGTGGGGATTATCCCATCCCATGCTACAATAGGCGCCCATAGTCTGTTGGCAACGACTATGCACGTGGTGACCCTACAGCTCCCGCGTAATGTTAGCATCAAAAGCTAGATTCTCCGGCCCGGGTGCCCCCACCCTGAGTCACTCACCTTCCCATCGTTCCCCACATTCCATGCATCAACCAGTCAGACGGCGATGAACTTTCAGGAAGACGATGGTGATTCCACATTTAAGTAGCGCCTCTCATTATGTTTCGTTGGTTATCATACTCTGCTCTTTCGGTGCGTCCCAAGTTCCTCCCAAACCCCCAAGTGGTACACATTACTTATGACAATCGCTAACATTCGACGATATCCCCTGGGTTCAGCTACCCTTGGGACTATGTCTTTCTACGGCCTCCGGAGGTTCGTGCGCCTCCCAAGGGATGTTCAGAAAGGCCGAAGACGGTTCATCATACTGGGTTTCGTCGCCCTCATTCTGCTGGGTGTCCATGCCACAACCAAGGCTTTGTTGACGGTGAGATGTTCGAGGTCGGCTGACCAGGAAGAGGAAGGAACTTGGAAAGACTTAAGTTATAATGGGCCTACAGGCGACCGGAGGTGCGTTCGATTATGGGTGGGAACGTTGAGCTCGGCTGGGTACCTGGGAGTCGCATTCGTTGCTGGTGGACTACTGGTGCGTTCTCACTAATCTTTATCGGCTTGTTACCTTGTTTTTTTTAACAAATAGTTGTCAGTTGAATCGAGCTCGGAGAGTCTGGGAACTCTCTCCATGGGTCGCTGCTCCAGCTTTGTTACCATTTCTTGGTGCGGCAGGTACGTCAGCTCGAATTTCATAATCATTCGTTTCGCCGACCCGACCGTATTGTATTGATATCAACGTTTGCTTGTATTTCCAGGCCTTGTGGCATACTCATTATCCGTTATCTCCAATCAATCCTCTCGGTATAGCATCATCGAAATCTCCTCCGTCTCGCTCCTAGTCCTGACCAGCACCCTCACTACCACCCTTATCGCGACGCCCTTACTCAGAGCTCGATGCCGGGTATCGAAGCTGATTTCTACCTTCCCGCTACCCGTCGCTACGTCGGGTTCTCCCCATTTCCAGACTTCGGCAACTGCATCTTCAACAGAATCCCCTTCTCTTTCTCTTTCAAACCTCTCTATTCCCCGCGTCTTCGAACAACCTAGGATAATCGACATCCTCATCGATTCGGGGGTACCAATTTCTCTAGCTGGACTGACGTACCTTGCGACGATCGTTATCGCGCGTGGTTCCCAGCACGATCATGCTTTGAATGGAACGGAACCCTTCAGAGTGATTCTCCCTATTCTGTTCGCTACCTGGGTTTCGTCAAACGTGAGTCCCCTTACCTTCACTTGTTCCCTCCTATCCGCGATCTACTTGTTTGCTAATCATATAAACTGTATTCACCATTTGTAGGCCATATGTCCACAAATCAACACCTTGAGGACGACGCTAACGTTGTATCGACAACATCGAGCAGCCTCTGCGTCCTAAATTCCGGAAAGATCGCTTAGACTTTGGTTTTCGGGATTTCTATATCAAATTTAAGGGTTAGAATCTACCGTCGTTTATAAATGAAGCGCTATCCTAGCAACGCGCTCCGTGTGGGTGCAGGTAGGCCTCGGTATGACCTTCAATTAGCCTGGATTCGAGCCGAACAGTCGAAATTACGTGCACGGTTACCCGAATCGTTGGAGTCGAGAATTCCGACAGCTCCACCGGGTAGTGTAGACATGCTTCGATCTTCTCGGTGGGTCGTGTCTTATAGGATAGGATAGGAAAAATTTGAGATGGAGCATATAGTTGGTGAGTCAATGATTCCAATGGAGAAACCGATTTACCGATTTACCATTTATAGTAAAGGTAGTGTTCTTGTCGACATCGAGAAGCAGGAGCCACATCACTGAGTTCCATCAGATCATAGGTTATGGGCGTGGATACAATTTACAAGGCAATTGATTGGATACAAAGATAACATAAAGGTAGATAAAGGTGCAATACGGAAGTAGAGGTATTAATTAGGGTGCGCCATAAGGGAAGACCTCAGTACACTTAAAGAGATTATAGCTACTCTGCCACAAGTACCTAAGGTTAATCTTCAAATTCCTCCTCAACACACCCGTCGGATTCGGGTAAAGCTCCTTTACCGTCACATTCGCAAACTTTGCATAAAAGTTGCATAAATCCGGTAAGCCTCCCAAGCTATGATCCTCTACATAGGTGTTCACACCGTTTACATTCTTGCCGGGCTCGAAAGGTTCCATTTGATACAACAACGCCGCGGCGCCTAGCTGTGGAGACGAGGCGCGATGGAAGCCCTTTGGGAAGCGCTGGTGCTTGAAGAAGCTCTCAGCGGCTTTCTTGTCGAGGTGGAACTGCAATGCCCCGGTCTGGCGGCCGTCTGCGAACATGACGCTGGGGAACGTCGAGTCGGCGTATCCCAGGACCTGGCGGGCGGCGCTGAAGGCGAACTCGGGGTTTGTAGACACGGATTCTCGGATGCGCTCGATCCGGAGCTTGGCGGCTGCTGTCAGGTTGAAGTATCCCCCGCCATATAGGTCGCTGAAGTTCTTTATCTACATGATATATTAGTGTCGGTGGTTGGTACACTTAGGCTCTGAGGAAGATTTGACATACCTTTTCGAGGAGCGCTGGCCGGAAGGCAATGTGGTCTCCAAAGTAAGCGTCGTCTGTTACAAACCATCATCGGTATTTGTCCCGACGTCTGTCATGAGCACATACCTTGACTCAAGCTTGCATCCCCTTCGAAAGTGTTGTGGAAGCTCAGCCCACCTGCATGTGCGGGATGCGGAGGGAGGGGACCAGTCTTTGGACTCCAGTCTCCAATACTCAGTAAGTCAGTGACGACGTTCCCATCCAAAAGCTGCGCCAAATAGACTGTGAATTTCGCGGTGTTGGCCTCCATGTTATACCCTGAATCAGAACTCAGGGGCTCGGTATTCGATGACGCATTAAACTATAGCACACAGTCTCTCACCTTCCTGAACAGCACTGATAATTTGCACAGGCGTGGCAATTCCATCTCGTGGGAGGTACTGAGTGTCGAATGGCTCAGTACCTTGGTCGTGGAAAAAGATGAATAGAGTTTGACTTACTCCGTGGTTCGCCAAAGTGTTGAGCCCAGGGCAGGGACCTCGCTTGTCGCCAGGTCTCGGCGCCCTCCAGGGATGCTTAGCATCATCCACGAGCTTCGTGCCAGTGAAAGATGGTGGGCCAGGTGGGGGCGGAGGGATACGCGCCGGCACATTGCCCGACGTGTTCTCCACCCCACGGCTGTTCAATCCAGAGAGGGATTGGTAGGCGGGGAACGCCTGGACGATTGTGGGGACTAAGACCAAAGCTAGAGTTAGCTGGGCGAGGAGCATGAAGTTGTGTAGCATATTCATAGATGGGATGCAGATTGTGTGGCGAGGGCTGTTGGCGAGATCTTTGAGTGAAATTAGACTTTTATACCCCTCCTCAGAGATAAATTACACCCTTTCTCAAACAATCGGCGGATAACATGCTACTTTGCCAAGCATAGTAGCTCAAATAACCCTGCGGAACCACCTCGATCCTGCCGCCTAAGCTCATGCAACAGCAGTGTCTCCGACTTGCACCAGCGATGGATCGCCAACATATTGTATAGCGTACGTATACATTCGTGCCTTCTTTGCGTAATGCGAAGCTCAGGTCGTCATAGATTCAGCCTCTGAGATTCTGACTGGTGACCATATGAGTGTGGAATTCTTCGCCACTTAACAGCCTTAAGATAGGCCCATCTGGCTTGGTAAGACAGCCACGTTCAACATACTGCACTTGCCGTGTTCATTGTCGCGGGTGTCTGGCATTCCCGTCGGAATCGTGCGAGGAGACGTACTACTTGGGGTGACCCTATCTCGGGTGGGATCACAATGGAATAAGAGAATCCAGGGGAGAAGCGAATAGTATAAGCGATGCTTCAATGGTCAGATTTGGAGCTGAGACTGAATGACCGATTGTACAAAGTGCGCGAATCTCGCGGATGCCGTTTTGCCCTGTAAACCCCCGTCAATAGGTGAATCCAGAGGATGAGTATTTTGTACGAAAGTATGTATATGGCTCAAAATTGAATCACCACTGTAGACTGGATGTGCCTGAGATGAGGCTGACTAGGAGTTTTCCTTAACTTCTACCTCTCATGCTTCCACCACTCTAAGCACCTGTTTCACCCATATATCCTATAACCTCCATATCATGATCCGCTACACATGCACAGATTATCCGCCTCCACCTACTTGTCGTAGCCCACCCAGATCTGTCAGACAGTGATGCAAGTTTATGAAAAGAATGAGTTCACTGACGAATAAGGTTTGTACTTGGGTATCATCCACTGTCGTTGTTTGGTTGTCTGGCAGGCACCCTAGCCAACAGCTCCAGTCTAACGAGTGTAAGTTACGGTACTATCGTTAGCGGGGTTGGATTTGCGGAGTGGGAATTCGGTACCTTTGGGGCTATGACACTTTCGTTCTATGTATTGACTTCTTCCGCCTGAGCTGATCCGCCGTGCTGGGACTTATAAGCCCCATTCCTGGGTGTCCACTTCGCAACACAGGGATTATCGGTGGCCAGCTGTTGAAGTCAAATTTGGAGTGGCCAAAACTTGCGATGGGACAGCCGCTGGGCCTTTTTAAACCTTGTTTAAACCCAGTTTTGATCATGGATCCCACCTTTTTTGACCTCGGTAGGTGCGAAAAATCACGCATAAAAATATAAACCCCTGTGGACCTTAATATGGACGCTGTGGGGAATGAGCCCACGACCTCACGCATGCAAAGCGTGCGCGCTACCACTATGCTAAGCGCCCGTCCTGAAGGAAGAGGCACTGTGACGTTCAGCATAGGGTCTTCAACCCAAGTGCGACACCTAGCGGCTCGCACAACTACCTCAGTGTTGAAAGTCCAAGCCGTCGTAGGCATCTTCGGTGCATACTCTCGTTGTTCTCGGAAAAGTAATCACGCAGTTAAGGAGAGACAGACATTGGATTGAAGTACTAGTATCACGTTCACAAATTGAGAGAACACTTTACCTTCGCGAATGTCATTCCTAGTACAACATTTACTTTGATGTACGTCTCCTTTGGCCCCCTTGGCCGACGGTCCGACTATCCGACGCTGTCTCACCCAAGTCTCACTTTGATTCAAATTTCAATGTAGATTCTCGATTTATTCCCATGAGTTCGACGTTATGTAGAAGAGACAGAATGAAATAGAATTCTCCTCTCAGCTTACTCGCTAAAGGGATTCATGGTAAGACTTCTAAAGTTATTCTAAACTGCGAGTCGGGGTCCCCCCAGGTCCATGTGGCTTATAACCTATGGGAACTGGGTGAAGAATGTGAGTTCTAAAGGTAGATTAGCAAGTATGAAATGCTGTAGAATACTTTGACGAGCTGAGGGATGAGGACGATGCAGACGAAACACAGATAAACAAACAAGGCCCAAATGAGAGCGTTTCTACATGTACAGTACCATTGATCACACAACAAACAAAGAAGAATATGAAGCCTTAAAATTTAAGAAGACAATGGTGATGAACGAGAACGAAACAAATGAGCACTAGTCGATACATGTTAGGAAGATGTGGCGAAAGCGGTGGACAATAAGGATAGGGTGTAAGCGTGTTTGCCTACACCAACTTGTGGCTTCTGAGGCTATCTCGCAAAATGGTATCTCTCACTGTCAATCCCTAGAATCAAAAAAAACGGCACCAACGAAGGATATATATGTGAAGGACTGACCTGCGCCCAATGCTACGGATGTGGATTGCGTGTCCTGGTTACAAATTACAACAAGAGTCAGTCAATGAAGGCTAGAAGAAAAGGAGCGGGAAACTAACCTTTAAGGACGTAGCATAGTAGTAAATCATTCTGCTCCATTCCTGTGAACGGATCCTGGCGGTATCTCTGAACATGTCGTTCATATCTAAAACGGTTGCCACGTTAGTCAACTCATTTGCATTGTATCTTCCCCATATTTGACCTCATAGTAATGGCCCAAGGAGATACGATGACAGAGTAGAGAGTAAAAATCGCAATGGTAAGATGAGAGAAACGCACATGTAATGACAGTCTCTCAGAGTCGTTTGGCCTATCCTCGTACCTCGGCAAGTACTTCTTAACTTTCAAGCCCAACTTCAACTTTCTTTTCAATAAATCGGACTTGCTCATGAAGAGAATTAGAGATGTCATGTTGAGGAGCTTGGACGGGCAGATCGTGCGCCAGAGGAGGAATGAAATTTCGAGGTGGTTAATGCGCGAGTCCTCGGGGAGGCGCTCGTCGAGACATGAGGGGGCTGCGCGTACGTGTAGCGTGTCAAGATCTAGAGCTCAGCAGCTGAGAGGGACGAAAACGACGTACGAGCGTCTGTGAGGGGGCCTCACGCCTGACGGCATACAATTCGAATTATTACTGTACGTCGAGAGAAGTTTTTCAATTACAGCAAGTCGTGCATAGCCTCGACGATAAGCCCAGTCTTATAGGTCCCTTATTGCATCCTGGCTGATCCACGTGTATGGGTTATCACAGCACTGATAAATCGTGGCTGTTCGCTCCGAATGTCGGCATATCATTTATAAAAGCCCTCACGGCACCGTCCCTTCTATTTCTTCGAGTCAGCAATGCCTCCCATCACCCCCTCCACCCGGTCCTCGTCCTCGTCAAAGTCCCGTCCCATCTCCTCATCTTCCCATGCCAAACTCCCCAAACACACCGCGTCGTCGACTGTGCCTGAACGATCTCTGCGCTCCCAAGCAGCAGCTCCGAGAAGCCTAGGACTAACACGCCGCACGCGAAACGGTGCGGCTGTGAGCACGGATTTGAGTGCCTATCCGCGCACGGACCCTACCGGCGCCTTGAACACGCTCGTCAAGCTTATCACGTCTTTGGCGACTCGCGTCGGAGGCTGCCAATATAAACTCACTTTAGCTGAACACACGCTCTCGCTGCACCTCCTCTCCATTGTCGAACCGTATGTTTACCAGGGCGCTCGAACACTCTCGATGGCTACGAACCCCGCCGCCGCCACTCGCCCTGTCATCTCAGGCTTTGCGTTCCAGCCCACAGAAATCCTCGACGCGATCATGTACCACGTCGACTCCAAAAGGGATTTAATGAACCTAGGTCTATGTTGTAAACGCCTGCACGACGTCGTGTTCCCGCGTCATTTCGATTATCGCGTTATTAGGTGCAAGGTTTCGTCGATTAGTGTTTGGAACCACTTGTCGGTGCATAGGTCGTTGGCGAGGAACGTGAGGAGGCTCGAGATTTTGGATGAAAGGGCAAAGGTGGGGGGTTCGAGGGTTGGTGCGGAGGCTTCGTCTTCGACTGCCGTTGTTGTTCCCCGCGGTATCACTCAACGCGATACCGACCTCGACTCGACCGACGACGAACTCCGTGCGCGGGGGATCCACGCCAAACAAGAACGCTACCTCCTCAATGCGTTGCATAGGATGACGGGTCTCAAGGAATTCAAATGGTCCTGCAATCATTCGCCGATATCGATGGAGAAGATTTGGGCGGTTCTCATGGCGAGGAATTGTGTAACGCTCGAGAGAATGGAGGTTTGTAATAATCTTGTCTTTACGACCTTGATCAGCGATGGGAGCGAGGCTTCGAGCGAGGGTGATTCGAGTGACGAGGAGGAGGAGCAGGAGCAGGGGGGTGGTAGCGGTGCGGCTGACGGTGGAAAAAAGGTCGATTCATTGTCGACGGTACGATTTTCTTCTGTACCGCTGGTTTGACGGTGATTCCTGACCCTCGAAACTCTAGCTATCGGGCCTCAAGACCATCACATTCACCTCTTCACGAAACGCCTACGGTGCCGGCCGATCCCTCGATATATCCCGCATCGCCGCCCTCCTCCAACGCTGCCCAAACGTCGAGGTAAGGACATCAACCCCTTATACACGACAGTTCCACAATCCCTCATACATACAAAACAAAATTCTCGCAGAACCTTTCAATCGATTACACTCGAGGCCCCAACGGCGCACCCAGCATGAAGATCGACCCGTTCTTCCTGGCTGACGCAGACGGAACTCGTTGGAGCCGAATGACGAATCTCCGACTAGGCGGTCTCTCATCCGTTACACCGTCGACGCTCTCGAAATTCCTCTCGCACCACCCTACACTCCAAGTCCTCAACCTAGTCGATCTAAAAGGTGTTCACCGCCTTACGCTCCCTCCCAATTCCATTCCCAGGCTCCGCGAGATTCAGGCTACTCGAGAAGTTATAATTGGTGTTTTGGAATCGCCTTGTTATACTTCTTCGTCCGATTTATGTCTTTTGGACGAGACGTCTGGGGAGGAGGTTCTGAGACCTCTCGAGAGCGTTAAAGGGTTCAACCTATCCGGTTCTCGCGCTATCAGCAACAGCTCCACATCCAATCGAAACCCAGACCAACTTATCCTCTCACATCTGCATCGCCATTCGGGTACCATCAATCGGGTCGAGCTTGGCGGGTGGCACGATATGGATGATCTCAGGAAGCTTGCGAAAAGCGTTCCTGGTGTGACCTATTTGGATCTTGGGAAGAGATTAGGCGGTAATGCGAATGCGCAGAGAGCTGGAGCGGCGGCGCCCGTGACGAACCTGGAGGAGTGGCTAGAGATCCTAGTCGACTTGAAAGAACTCAAAGCCTTGCACGGCGTCAAGTTCTTCTACGAAGTCTCAGCGCTCAATTCGGCTTCCGGACCCGTCTTGGTTGCTGGTTCGACATCCATGTCACCCTCCTCTCTTTCCCCCTCCAACGACTCCAACTCCATTCCAACGAGCGATCCCGGTGCTACGACTTCCATGCCAGTATCCTCAGCTAAATCCACCATACACTCCCAAACCCACCTCACGTCGCGCCAGATGTCGTTGATGGACCGGTCTAGGATGAAGAAGAACGACTGGACAGCAAGCATGCTCGTTTGGAGGTGTCCGAAGCTGAGGAAGGTGGACCATTGGGAGTCGGCGGAGCCGGGAAGCACGACGACAGGTGGGTGCTATGGCAAGATTATTGTGCTTACGAGGACGCGGGTTGCGCATGGGGCGGCGGCGGCGTCTTCGGTGGGTGCGGCAGGGGCGGGGGTGGAGGGCGAGAATGGGGAAGGGAATGGGGCTAGGGAGAGTACGATGGTTAAGTGGGAGGTTAGAAGGGTTAGAGCGGCGATGTGAGATGTGCTACACAGGTGGACAATTCCCTCCAAAAAAATACATGATCGTAGATACTCGACAACTCATGACTATGTCTTCTCTTGTATGCCGTTTCGGACACTCACTCTTACTATATGCTCTATATCTCGCGCACAAAATACAAGATTGTCTTGGCCCTGTTCTCTTCAACCGCCAAGCCCATTAAATCTTTCCATGTTTTATGGACGTAATCCAATTAAGCGCCCATCATAACGGCCTCGAGCGCTAACCATAACACAGCAAAACACCAAATTCGAGTACAGGGAATCGAACCCCGATCTTCAACTGTAATATCCAGAAAGGATAGCCTCGTGACGCATTACCTTTGTGCTATACCCGAATTGATAGATTCGTGATTGAAGGGGGTTTGTATAGAGATGGAGAGGGTCCAGGAAAGGAAGGAAGGTTTGGCGGTTGTCGTTGCGTTCTCCAATGTCGAGGGAATGTAAGTGTGGTGATTGGCGTATATACCTTACCGGTCCGAGAGACGTCTCATTTCGCTTTGGACTATGTCTCACATTTCTTCTTTCATTATCCGAAATGTTCTACTAACTGTCTCAGCCAACGGAAATCCACTGAATCCAGTGACTTCATTTCGTTTCACTATAACTATAAAATGCTGCGTAGATTTAGCATCTGTGCTCCGTTGTATCAAGTACTACCGGAACATCATCGGACTACACGAGGTAAATTATACTAGCTTGAATATCGTCCTGCGCTTAAGGCGCTCGCCGTTACGATCAATTGCTGGGTATTGGGTATCCCTGGGAGGTACCGTCTATCCCTAGGCGATGTTGAGTTCTGGCAAGGTATCGCGGATTGTTGTATATAACTGTCCAGATCCACCATCCATCGGAAGCACTGACAACTACGAGAAAATCCGGCTGAGACACTCGAATGCAACAGCAGCAGCGTCTTGCTTCACTCCTTCAGGAAAGTACGTCGTTTCCACTGTGAGCCGACACTATCAGTCCCATTGTGCATTGCGGGTCTTCTGAATTTCCACTGCCAGAGCGACAATGCGGACATTCAAAAAATGGCTGCCGTCACGGAGGATCCGAGCTGGACATATCTGAGAGCGAGAAAGGAAACAGATATCTCTAAGTGATGGGGAGTTGGGTCTCAGGAACCGGTCGTTACGAGTTTGACTAGTCAGAGACATAGACAGGGGAACGACAGGGATCGATGATGTGTCATGGATGGACACAAGAATAAGGAGGGCAGAGAGAGAAGTTAGGAATAACACCCCAGTCGGGTGATAAACGCTCAGGAGAAGTGTCGAGAAAAGTTCTAGCAGCAATGAATTCGAAGGAGAGGAGTGTAGCCTAGCGACCGAAGACGAAGCCAGTACGTAGTTGACCGTGGCATCGGTCGCGACAGGGGCGTGGGATGGAGGACGAAGAGGCGATACGGGGCGTGCGGCGGATGGAGGATAGATAATCAATCGCCCGGACTCGGAGCATTATTAGTCGGCGAGGGCGAAAATGCCCGTTGTCGTGTACAGCAATGGCGAAAGTCGGCCAGGAAACACTCGCCCACGCAGCTTCAACTCAACACACCCTGCCTTCGATGTCATCCACAGTCCGTATTGCAGAATACTCGATTCAGACCCATTGTAAGTGGGAAGTGTCTCGCCGTAGATAGAGACTCTTCGCTTCCGCTAGTTCCTCGCTGGTAGGTGCGCGGGTGTAGACCTCAAGTCGAATCCAAGCGGCGCTCAAATGTCACGAGGTTGCAGACCCATCACTCATGGCAAACAACTGATAGGAGTCCAACCTTTTGACTCGGATAAACGTGACTCGAATTTGTTCAGTCGCTTCCCCCTTTTCTTCCTATTCTCCGGTGAAGTTAACATTCCATTGCTTCTTCTGAAGAGGGATATTAAAAAGGCGAAATTACTCCAGGGGCTTGACCCATGGTTGCAACAGTGTCGTCAAGTGGGCGTCGAGACGGGAGAAGACCACGATGGACCTGCTTTCCGATGTTTCTGACAGCAAGAGTCAGCTGTCTCATGTACCCACAGGTCCATAATCTGCACATACCATACAGTCGGCCACTTCGTATCTTTCGGTTGAATGACAGGGATCATCTAGGGACTTGTTGAGTGGTCAGGCTGGATCCGTGTTGGAACTTTAAAAGTTAGATCTCCATCAGTATCATTAAGGATCGGACAGGGTCGAGCTGGGTTAGCCGGAGTGCCGAGGATTTGATCAGCGCCCAAGCACTGTGCCGAGCGCCCAAGTTCCAGCAGGCCGTCTTCGCTCCCCCAACCCCACTGCACCCTTACCGCTTCTAATAGGATAAATCACCGAGAATAGAAAATAGAGGACAGAACGTCTGAGTTCTCGAGGACTAAGCAATGCTCCTTATGGCTTTGACACTTTGTGGGTGCCAATCATGGGTAAAGGGGTGGGCTCTTTTCTTCCGTCGTTGCATCAGGACATCAAACACAAACATGGGATTCACAATGATATTCCTTTGGAATAATTCCGAAGTCTTTCATCCCTTCAGGAGAAATCGAAGGGAGGGTGCTTAGACACCCCACACTTGTCAAGGTATGACACTGAACGAGACGCGGATGACGGGGTACTCTGAATAAAGGAATCACGTTGAATAATGAAGGGAAAGATCTAGCTTACAACTATTTCTTTGGTTGAAATCATTGCTCATCAGCCACCTATTCGGATAGACCTTCGGCCCTTTTGCCGTGGACCAGGTGGGGAGTTTGCTCCTTCTCGAGCAGTAGGCTACATACACCCAAAGCAGTATGCAAAAAACATAGCAGTGCCAATATACTATTAATTCGTCAGGAAAAACAGAATTGAGCTATTACATATAATCAGTGCTAACGGAGCTGCTGCGAACTATCGGTGCCCAGCTCTTCCTCTGATCTGGACCTGTGGTCTGGTAACTCGTTGTTGCGGGAGAGGCGCGGCAACCGACCCCACACCATCCTGGTGCGAGGTGCGTGGTGGGAACTAGCTACTGCACTTTTCTCTCCATCCTTGCCATTCACCCAGTGGGTACCACTGTCCTCTGCTGCTATCGGTGGGTCGGGCCGTCTAGCCCGACTTGTTTGTGAGAATCGCGCTCGCCATGTGTTTTCATCGTCGGAGGATCTTCGTCGAGTCACAGATCCCCGTGGGATCCGAGCAAACGCTTTCCTCTGCCCCAAACGTGCTGGATCGAGACTTTGACTCTGAGGCAGGTCATCAGGCACTTCATCAGTGGAACCACACTCTGAATCGGCATGGTAAGCATCCTCCATCATTGCTAATCGAGATAGAAAAACTCGCCTAAGAACTTCAGATTCTGCATCGAGTGCGATATATCTTCTGCTGAGTCATTTGTCTCCTCCTTGCGACTCCCTGGCAGCGCTGACATATTTCTAAAGTTAATTCTCGGTTTGGAAAGTGTCACAAAAACTCTGACCTGACCTCCCTTCTCTACGTTCTCCGGACTGGCCACTTGTTCCTTTCGGATCTTCCATAATAGTTCCCAGGGACTTAATTTGGCCTCCTGGGGATGAATACACTTAGATCGTGTGGATCCTGATAGCTGGTATAAAATGAGCACCTAAAGCTTCGTCGCTCCTAGGAGTTGCCTTACTCCCGAGATCCTTCGCATCCTGAGTACCTGCTTGGGCGGCAAGTTCTGAATCGAAACATCGGTTAAGGTTTGCAAATAATACAGACTGAGGGTGAGACTGAGTATACCTGCCATTCGCTTTCTGTTGGCTTCATTTCGCTGCTTAAACATTTCAATTATCTCATCCCGTCCTGGTGGTTCCCCAATAGGAGCGTCGGTACTGTAAAAAGGCCATATCTCTTCTGACATGGTGCTAACTGAGCAGGTTACGCGGTGATAATTGGACAAGAGGGTGTAAGGACCACTATGGGAGATGGTTGCGATTATGTGGGGGGTGTGCTGTACTCGAGGCTGTGTCCGTGGAATGCATCACAAGAACATCCAGGCAAAGCTTCGCAGCCTTCGCTCGGCTGGGTCCGCCTGTTAGACGTCTGCGATTGGATCTGGCCACCATCAATAAGCTGACCATGTGAAGTGTAATCGATTTGACCTTCGCATGGTCCTTTGCTTCAAGTTCGGTGCCAGAAACCTCGACATATAATGTGTATGATTCTGTGGTGCAAACTAAACACTCCATCTCGATCGCATCAATGTCGTCTACAATGCGTACAACTTCGACGTCTTCCTTTATGCTACATCATTAACGCCGGTCTCTCTGTTGATTTGCCATGTCTATAATCAAAGTAGAAATAGACATACATGCAAATGAAATTTACTCAACCGCCTCCGTTTGTCCTCATCGCTCCCCGCCTTTCGACTTCGTTGAGACTTATCGGCGAACGATGAACCCCGGCGACCGCAGAATAAACTGGAAGCTCCATTCATCAGAGGTGGAGGTATCTACCCACACCTACGTCCAGGGTATACAGCCAGCCACGGAAAAGGTTCCATGGAGACAGGACGCTGAAAGCAAAGGGAAAGCATTTCTAAATGCGTTCTCTCTCATTGAAGTCAATTACGACCGCAGCATGAATACAGAGTCATTCCTTCTCCCCCTCACCATCGAAAACCTTTCCACTTCGATAAAGGTACGGATACTAGCCTCCCGTTTCGGCAACCGTTCTCATGGACCTACTTGGTTCCAGAATACCGGTGCACTTCATACACGAGTCATGTTAGTCCATCCCTGACTCTATTTTAAACTGAGGTGTCAATAAGTGAATGATAGACTATTGGACTACGTCGAGGGCGAGTCAATCGTCCCTGACATGTTCCCTATTATCAAGTGGATGGCCGAGAACTTGGAGGTATCGCCCTGCTTTTTCGATAGCATGCTTCGGGCATCCCAGACAATGGTATTAGAGCTCCCCGCCCATATTGGTAGTGCGCGTTGGCCATGCTCTAGTATGTATATGTTTCCTCTATATTATATCCATCTAATTCACTCCAATTTAGACGGCGTATATATTACCAAGATTACCAATCTAATAACAACAGTGTGGTTCAGACACCCCCTTTACGATGACATTCAGTCTGAAAGGAACTATTCGACCTATGTTATCGACAACGTTTGTGTTTCACCTTACCGGAGAATCGTCAAGGCACTCGAGGCTGGCCAGACGGACGTGGCTTTACTTTCAATCGACGCCATAATCTGCGATGACAATGCCATATTCAGGTTATACCAAAAGGAGTATGCCAAAGCTCGAATTTCCGTAAGTAAACGTCTCATTCTTCATTTTCGTACTAATAGCCGTCTTAGATTACGACTCTGGGAGCTCTAGAACCAGGAGAGTCTCGCCAAGACCACTCCCTTGCCATGTCAAAGGCGTATGAGAGCGTCCATGGCATTGATTCTGCCTATAATCAACAACTGCGCATCCTCAAGCTTCTACGACGAGTTGTTGAAATATATCATTATAACGATGCCGATCTCAATATGACTGAAACGCTTCTGACAAACATGGAGAACACATTGGCAACACGATCATCTATTGTCAGAGAATCTTTGTCGTTGTTGTCAACGAAGATGAACCTTCAACTCGGCGTGTCATCTAAACAAATTGCATCGGATGCTCGCGGAGACAGCTCCTCGATGACAACGTAAGTATTTGTAGGCCTGAAGCTCCTGCAAAAACTAATATTTCTCTCAGGATCGCGATCGTCACGTTGTTCTTTCTACCAGGATCATTCGTGGCTGTACGTACACAATCTCCTGGGTGCTAAGTCGCAATTTGCAAAGATCTGACTCGAGATCAGTCTTTCTTTAGCACTGAATTCGTGCAGGCCCAAGAGGACCAGGCGTCTTCGAGTTTATTCGTAAAGATCGTCCCCACTGTGTGGATATTCTGGGTAGCTAGCGCGATCCTGACTGCCTTCGTCCTAGCAATCTGGTGGTTTCTACATGGAAAGAACGTGGTTGATCCCAAGGAATTGATTCAATCTTGGCGTACGAAAAAGAGGCGAGAATTACTGCCTCTTGCTCCCTAATGGGTTCATTCGCTGGGTCAACGTAAACAGACATGTTTTGTACCTTAGTTTAACTACGATGGCGCTGTAACTACTAACCTTCACAAAGGACGCTATGGATATACCTCCATGTAAAATAACTAATCGGTTTCGGTGGGTAGATCAGCTTTTCGGACTGTTGCCGGCCTACATCCCCTGAAGCTGTTCGTTCTCTTGTTTGTATGTTTCATCTCTTTGTATGCTGTAGTGGGCGTACTAATTGGACACAAGTATCTGATTCCCCATCATGTGAACAACATATTGTTATTAACAGGTCAACACCCTTACCAATCGGAACTTCTAAATCGAAGTCAGAAGGCAGATTATCCATCGATGTCATCGACGCGACGAGGCCAGCTGGACCGATGAGCGCCGATGACCTGTGGGGCTCGCAGGGCCGGTCGCATCCATCGCCAGTGTCTTCCACCATGGTACCGCTTCCGATGTCATATCGCAAAGGGACAGACATTCCAAATGGATTGACAACGGCGTTGAATTTTACTAATGGACATCGCGATCCACCTAGCGATTTTGGCACATTATGGGCGCCTGGCCTGGGTAAAGATGTCTCTCTTCTGGCCGCATTGTTCGTCCGTCATGGTCCTGGGACATCCATACCTACATGCGAGAGACACAAGGCGACTCTTTCAGGAGTCCCAAAAGAGGTTCTTGATGCAGGACAGACTTTATGGAGAGATGGCGCTCTGCTTGCCCGGCCCTTGACACTGATCGAATTCTGCTGTAAGGGACGAGTTAAGTAATGGTATGTAAGTGGTGTCGGAGCAGCTAATCCGAGTTGAACTTGGTCTCACTGTCTAACTTCGACGACACTCAAAGAGGTGATGATGGATCAAATACTCATCCCGAATTAATGGTTTCGCCGTCGGGGGACAATGATTTAATTATACGGTCTTGTGTGCCAGATTATCTGATCCCTGCCATCGATAGTTGCGATCGGACCTGTGTCGCCTACAGTACGTACTCTCATGACACCTTCCACGGAATCGTACCAGAACTCCACTGGATGTGCAATTGCCCCGTCCCACTTCTGCCTGCATTCGCCTTCGCCTTCCTTCATTGGACCCCAAAGGAATGAAAGAGCTAAACGATCGCAGAATAAACTGGAAGCTTCGTTGTCCAGAGGTGGAGGTTGAAACCTTTGCCTACATTCGCGCGGAAAAGATAGCCATGAAAGCAGTTCCGTGGAAGCAGGATCCCTCGGACAAAATCAAAATGTTCGCCAATACATTCTCTATCATTTCGGTCGATTACAACGGCAATATCGAGACACAAAGCATCCTACCTCTCAGTGTCGATGACCTCTCTAGTGCGATAGAAGTATGGAGGCTTCCGTTGTGGCTCGTGAACTCCGCTCTCATCATACCTCACTTCCTACTAGTTGAACCCTACAAGCCCAATCCACACAAGGATCATGTTCGTCCAACTTTCCCTCCTAAAACCACTCAATCTGTTTTAACAAGGGATGAAACCGATTTAGACTATTGGAAACCCTCGACGATAGACCTGCCGTCCCTGACCTATTCCCCGTTATCAAGTGGATGGCGGAAAATTTAGAGGTGTCCCCCTGCTTTTTTGACGGCGCACTTCGGGCAACGGAGATAATGGCACTAGAGCTGCCTCATAAGAGGTGCATCCGTGGAGCATGTTTTAGTATGGATACGCCCTTCTCATGATACGTATCTCTTACTCTCATCCCATACAGATGGCGTATATCTGACAAAAATGACCCATCGAAGAGCAACGGTGTGGTTTAGCCATCCCATAGATGACGGCGATCAGTCCTGTTCAACCTATGTTATCGACAACATAGGTATATCGACTTTCGGTAGAATAATTAAGGCGCTTGAATCCATAGAAGGAACCATGCCTTTACTCTATATCGATGGTATAATCTCGCATGACGCTGTGCTCTTCCATGCCTTCAGGGAGCACTTTCTCAAGGCCCAAGATTCAGTGAGAAATGGCGTCCCACTCAATTTAGGTGCTTCTGTCCTTATCCTTTCGATCTAGATTTCAGCTTTAGGGGGACTTGAGCCGGGCAAGTCCAAGCAGGATCACGCAAAGGCCGTGACGGATGCGTATAGTGGTGTCCATGAAGTCGACACTGGCTACCACCAGCAACTACGTGTCATGGGACTTTTGCAACGGGTCCTTCAGAACTGCCATATAAGATCCAACCTTCGGAGGTCAGAATCGCTTCTCATAAATATGGCGACTACTTTGGAAACAAGGAAAACTATCATGGCCCAATTGCTAGCGGTGTTGACAAGCAAAATGGATCTTCAGCTCGCCGTATCGTCTAGGGAGATAGCTTCGGATGCTCGAAAAGATAGTTCTTCGATGACTACGTGAGTATTCGTTGGGATTACCTCAACTCTATTGCTTACGTTGTCCATAGAATCGCAGTCGTTACTTTGTGCTTTCTACCAGGATCCTTCGTAGCGGTACGTCACTAGACTAAAGTGTAGTATCCAAGGGTCTCAGCTCGAGAGTAGTCTTTTTTTAGTACGGAGTTTGTCCAAGCCCAAGAGGACAGAGCATCCTCGAGCTGGTTCGTGAAGATCATTCTGCCCGTTTAGATATTTTGGGTAGCGAGCGCAATCCTGACTGTGCTCGTCCTCGGAGTTTGGTGGATCATTCATGGAAAAAATGTGATTCGTCCGAAGGCGTTTATGAAACCTTGGCGTAGGACGACTCGAAGAGACTTACTAACAGAGCTACGCCCTCTCGATCCCGAGATGGGTTATACGGGTATTCATATCCCTTTTTAACAACTCGGTCTCTAACTTCGAGATGGTTGGTGATCATCGGATTCGCGAGTGAATGGCTTCATTTAGTTACTGTGGTATTATAGTTGAGCTTTACAAAAAGCGTAACGTGTGCATAGACCTTCCGGAGTGTTGTCGAGAGCGCCAGGCCCTATATCACATATCACTCGATGCATCGGAGCTCTTGTGTGTCCGTTATGTCTCTTTGTGCGGTGGAGTGGGCGTATGGCTTACACACCAGCCACAGAACCCAGCCTCAGATCTCACTCCACACCTCGTAGAGACAGGAAGCATACCGATGGTTTACAAATCCGAAGTTGGGAGAACCACGTTGGAGGTGAAGAATGATCCGAGACGTGGATCAAGGTCTTCGACTCCAGCAGATGGTGGCAGTGCACGTGTACACTCTCTCCCTTCGCCACCATCCAGATGAGACAGAAGCCCACTCGCGCAGGGGCTTTCGTCGCTGTTTTCACCCACCCACCACTCCCATGCAGTTTGGGAAAGGTATTCTTTCCCTACAGAACTCAAAATGGACAGTCTGGGGAACTTGGGGCTACACCCTATGCTTAAGACATGGTCTCCAGGCCAAATTAATATAATTCTCAACTTGGTTAGATATAAGGTCCGTTTTGAGGGAGCCCACCCACCCGTCGGTGCTCATCTCGGGCTCCCAGAGGACCTGTATCAGAGCAAGTTGGGGGAGGCGCACTACGTGCACCTCTCACCCACCAGTCTCTAGCCTGCCAATATTCTATGTGCCAACCGGAACACGAGAACCAGATGCGTTGAGTCAAAGACAAACGATGATTATCGGCAGTAGCACGAAGTCATATGAACCAAGTAGTTTCGCGCCGTGCAATGATTCAGGTGACAGTACGAAGCGAAGAAGGTACGAGGTAGTGCGCCAAACACCCTATACATACTTAGAAGTCAACCGGCAGGCATATCCGTACCTCAGCACGGCGCAAATGTCGCAAAAGGAGAACGATAGTTTAGCGCTAAGAAGGACGGCCATATTGCCGAAGATGCCGATCACTGATCTTCACACTGAGATACAACGCCCAATTGCGGCCGGGTGGGCCCTCTGACGAATTTACTGCCAAAATCAGCGAGAATTCTCCACGCCTGTGGGTATGGCACACCCAAACCGACATCAGAACCTACTACTGAAACGGCCAGCGCTGCACGCTGTTGGTCTGGGCCGGCAACTGCTGGGGTGATGATTGCCCCCGATATGACCCGGTTTGCCGAGTGCCCGCCGGTCGGGTTTCAACTTCGTGGCCGTGCTACCAGTTTTAGAGTACACCAGCGTCGAGAATGGCGCTGGAAGTTTGAATACTGACTCCACGTCCTTATAATGTTGACACACTGTCAGCAGGGTCAAGTGCGGGTACCGTTCGATATTATATACGGCATTAGCCTACATTAATCACAGCGTCGTTGGCTCCTCCTGCGACCGTAGCAAGCGCTATTCCCTCATGGTTCCCCGGGTTACGCAGTTGAAGGGGCCTAAAGGCTGGAATGCCATTCCTCCGTCGACGGTGAAGTGCCGGAACTTGATATCGGGGGAATGCGCGAGTAGCGCCTGTCGTATTCTGAGCTACAGGTGCCGCGGGTCGCCACTGGCTAGGTCCCGGTGTCGAATTTTGGTCCCCAGCCGTCGGATGAATCGCTTCAAATAGATCATCAAGAGGAGGTTCTTCCCCCGCTGGAGAGGTCAGGCGTTTATAGGTACTATAGACCTGTTTGAGGAGTTCAATGACTGGTTTCTTTGTTGAGTATGAGTAGGCGATTGAGTAGAGGTCTTCGAAGACGTCGCGCATTGTTGCAAGCTGTGCTCTGGGATCTTTCGCAGCTCCGTCTGCTCTATCCGCGTACGTCCCTTTGCTCCCAACCTAGCATAACAGTTCAAGGTAACGTCAAATAAAGCTCTAAAGCACTATGTTCAGTCGAGCTTACGAAGTCGAACGCTCGATCATAGAGAGCTCTGAGCTGACCTTGATGGAGATGTTCGTCGCCGAGGATTAGATAGTCAAACCAAAGAAAGGGTGGTGGCCATTTTCGCTGCCATGCTGTATATCCAAGCTCAAAGCATGCCTCAATCCCTTTGTCGCCCCAGTCGTGAACGACATAGATAGATAGGTTACGATCCAGTCGGTGGCTGAACCAAACAGACGTGCTGCTCCCCGTTTGAGTAGTTTCAATCATAGCGGCACGAACTCAAGGCGGTGTGAGGAAAATACTCAACTATACACTTGCGTGCTTCTCCACCCGGCGATGGATCTGCTCCGGTGATACATGACTTGATTTGGGCGCTAAACTTCCCGTTATGGTCAAAACAAACGTGTAGACATGATAGACTGGCCTTTAGCGGTCTATTGTAGCTGTCGTGTCAAATTACGACCCGATTACAACGGTACAGAGATTGTTGATGTCTACACGACCATCCTGTTATTTTGGTTTCTTCGATACCTACACGGTCTTACCAAGACAGCTATCTGATTACGGTTGCATACGAAAGGGGAGAGACGGAATGCAAAGATATCATAGCAGATTAAGCGGCCGACTCGGACGTCCTGTATTCCGGAAGATGCCGAAACCTGATTTAGAACCTTCTTCAAAAAAAATAGAAAGCCAGACAAGGGCGGGGTACTTTTGATTGCCCAAATCGAATGTAGCTGAAATTTTATCGAATGTCGCGCAAAAAGCGGTTTGGATTGTATGTATATCTAGACTGACATTACATACAGCCCTAACCTGCATTAATCACAGCGTCGTTCAATGCCCGCCTAGTACGACTGTACCAAACTCTATTCCATTACGACTCTCCTCATGAGACGGCATTGACCCTCCCTGGCCAGACATGTCTTGTTAAAAAGTCCGAGTCCTCCGTCGATGAGCTGTGCCTGTCAGGGGTTGCCGGTCACCCTGGGACAGGTGCTGGTGTCGAACTATAAATTCCAGGTAGACTTCGGTAGACTTCTCCTTTCGAATCCGGAGTTAACTAAGGAAGATAGGCTTTAACTTGACATTTTAGTATACAGAGGCGTGCATGCAAGCACAGATCCCCAACACCAGGATTGATAGAGCCGCTGCCAAGGCAGTGTAGATCCACACGACCAGTGAGAACCTCATGCACGAGAGGAAATTGCCAAATCCTTCGTCCACGTCTTCTTCGATGAGTTGGACGAATTGCGTGCTGAGGAACACCTGGAGGATTGAATATGGGTGACCGAATGAGGTTGGCATGATAGTCTGCGTCGGTGGCGACGGAGTATAACGAGATAATGCTCACTGCGACAAAATATCCTGGAAGAAAGAACATGGTCAGAAACGAGATTATATACTCATCGTCGTGTATCAGCTTCATTAGGATGGGCGAATAGATAGAAATGCACGTAGTCATAGCGGACGTATCCTTCTTAGCATCCGCAGCAAGCTTCGAAGTTCAAAGAAGTCATAGTTGCCTTTATAATCCATAAGTCCCTTCATCGTCCCAATCGAGCTCTGTATTAACGCCTCACCCGCCGGGAACCTGATCTCCATATCCCGCAAAAGCATGCCCGTCTCTCCATTTAATCGGTTTATATTATATTGTTTCCGCAGAAGCAGAGAGTAGATTTTTCTGTTAATTAATCGGTACCACGCATGTTTAAACACTGCATGCAACGGCTCAGATGCGATCTAATCTAGTATGTACTGGTTTAAACGGTTTAATCACACCCAGACCGTTTAATTCAATTAAACTTAAGTGTTTATATTTAAACATTTTGACCCTCGTTTAAACGGACAATGGCCACGTCACGCTGTCGTAGCAAAAAAACATGAATCCTGCCATACGTACCTCAAACACCGTTGAACAACCAATCCGACTCCCCTCCTAGTTCGACAGTCGAGCCATATGACATCTTCTTTAGGCCCTGTGGGGTCTACGTTCTATCTTCTGTTTAAACAATGGATGTCATTGATCTGTTTAAAATGATAGTGATTCGAATTTTCAATCGACCACTTTTTAAGTGACTAGTTTGTAGCGACCAGTAACCGGTTGACCTTTGATTAAACACGAAATGATTAATCGACCGGGAGCAGCGCGGAGCATGATGCATTGATGATCGATCTCTATGAAACGATTAAACGGCTGGTTTAATCACCGTCGTGGTTTAAACCTGAGCTCCCGTCACACGTGGGGAGGTTTAATCGTTTGCTATCGGTGTTTTGAAGGGTCTTCCCCCCGCTGGAGAGGTCAAGCGTTTACAGGCTATAGACCTATTTGAGGGGCTCGATGGCGGGGTTCTTGGTGGAGTAGGAATAGGGAATTGAGTAGAGGTCTTTCAAATAGAAGACATCGTACATTCTTGCTAGCTATGCCCGGGGATCTCTCGCCGCTCCGTCTAGTCCCTCCGCATACATCCCTTTGTTCCCAGCCTGCCATGATAGGTCAACTTGGTACCAATACAATATGAACATTGAAAGTTAGCACTTAAAAAGTCGAACGCCCTATCGTAAAGAGCTCCGAGCTGACCTTGGTGGAGATGTTCGTCGTCGAGGATGAGGTAGTCGAACCAAAGGAAGGGGGGTGGCCGTTTCCGCTGCCATGCTGTATATCCAAGCTCAAAGCATGCTTCAATCCCTTCGTCTCCCCAATCATGAACGACGTATATAGACAGGTTACGATCCAGTCGGTGGCTGAGCCAAACAGATGCGCTGCTCCCTGTAACCCTTGTATGGTACACCCCATCTATTGTGGTCACTAACAGCTCGCAAGTGAGAGGTATATGACTTACTTAGCCTTAGCAATTACTCCATTGAGCCAGGCCGGGCTTCCGGCGGAGGGTGAGTTGGAGATGACATATCCCTCTGTTCTTCAATGCACAGTCGAAGAAAGACGGAGCGACACCAAAATTCTCCGCCATCCATTTAATTGAAGATAAAGCATTACCGATATAGGATCTACCTCAGAACCATTCGGATCGTTGGAACTTCCGTCTTTTGGAGTTTGCAAAACGCTGTACTTTGCACAACAGGATCTCAGGGGTTTGTCGACGAGTTCCATGTCGGATACATTATGTCCGAGCCGGTGATGTGACGACGGTCTATCCCGCAGCCCGCTGTTCTATCTGATGTGGATCGGGCTAAATCAAACGTGTGGGTACCGTGTAATATTGTCTATTGTCTCGCGGGACTCAAACGGAGATGGGACAGATTTGGACGGGGAGAGACGTCGTTTCCTCCACCACCAACAACGCATCGCGGACGACTACATCTCTTTCGTCGACAATCAACCGGACATATGACCACCACCATCACCATCACCATCGCCAACTTTTTGATTGAAAATAATAGTATGACGAACGACTAAAGATACCACTCCTCAAGCTCAACTCTCATGAGTGCAATGGGTAAATATAACATTGAAGGAATGCGATATGATGGCTTTGGGACGCGATACGGGATGGAAGAGCCGGGTTCAAGTTTATACAGTAATCGAAGGAATTGAGTGTTGAGTGAGTTGCGAACGAACGTTCGTCTGTCCCACGGGCCCAGGTAAACCCCAAATGTGTCGTGGAAATAGACCTTGTTCTGTATGATCTTCGATATGAAGTACGAAACAGTAATGAAATGATGATAGCTATTGGCATACAATGTAGTGGGTTCGAAAAGGTGTTATTATACATACGTTCTTCAGGCGGAGAACAGGGACAGAGTGCTCAAGCGCTCGATGCGATATCGGTCTTACTCGCCATGCTATAGCTCACCACAGACCTATCCTACAACCATCCAACGACGATGACGACGACGACGACGTCCTCCCTATCTCCCTTACTATCACCTACTCTAACCTATCTCCCTTACTATCACCTAACCCATCACCCCACCCTCCTCCTCTCCACATCCTTATATACCTTCATCCTCTCCCTCACCAAATCCCTATGCTCAATGACCACGTCCCACTCTTCATCCGATCTCAAGGTAGAGTCAGATTTCGATTTCGATTCAGATTCGTATTGCGATTGCGATTTAGAGTTAGAATTGGACCTAGATTTGAATTTATGTTGCCCGAGCATCTCGACAATCGCCACGCTGCGGTGTTTGCCTAGTTGACAACATACGCCTATTCTCACTTCCTCTCCCTCTCCTAACCACACCTCCCCCTCCTCAACCCTCCCCAAAAACCTCTCAACGCTCTCCACGATCCCCTCAAACCTACTCCTCACCTCCCCAATCGAGAACAACCACTCCTGCAGTGGCTTGTACAACCCGGACTGTGTCGTCCGAACGTGTTTGGGCGGGTTCGGGAGGGTACGGAGGTCGAAGGTTAGGTGTGGGGTAGGCTGGAGGGGGCCGTTGCGGTACCCAAAGGATGTTATGCGGAGGGTGCGGGTGCGGGTTCGGGAAGGTGAGTTGGATCTGGACGTCGATGAAGATAAAGAAAAAGATCCAGATAAAAGTGAGGAGGGCGCATCAACACTATCGTTACTAGTCGCAGCAATGGGGAAGGGTGCCGGGGAAGGTTTGGAGCTGCTTTGCATGATAATATAATACAGAGTCGGTGAGGTTAAATGAACATTGCAGGGTAAGCACGAACGCCCCGCGCCACTGGCAGGAGCTGATGTAATCTGATAACGGGACATGCCGCCGCCGCCTATGTCAGTTCCTACGCAACATAATAGACGGTAGAAGATAAGGCACCAGGAGCATTCTTACTACTCTACAATGGTCTACCGCACTATGTATCCCTACTTGATTTTCAAGCCGATATACCTAACCAATACCTCCAATCCAACGTGGGTGTCGGGCGCACCGGCACCTCCGTCTCACTCACCCCTTCCTATTTCAAGAGTCAAGAGTCAAGACCAAGACTATGCCGTTTCGTTTTTACCCTCACCCCCACTTTTACTTTGACGAATCCAAGCTTGGAGCTACCGAATCCAGGAACAAATAATCGAGAACAGCTTTATCAGCCGGTATTTTGCCAACCTCTGTGTGAAGTGTATGTATGGCGTTACTTGATTCAGAAGCCTTTGGGCGTTTGTGACAGTTTGACGTCGTCAAACCCTCTTGATCAACGCCTCACTCTGTCCGTTCCACCTTACTTACTAACCAGTTCCAATCTCTGCACCCTCCCTCGCTATAAGACAGTTCCTCGACCTGCCAAGCTAATCGCCCATTCCCATCCTAGCCCGATTTCGCTTACTGATGCATACGTCAATAATAATATGAATACTCGAGGCCAACTCGTGCCAACTCGTAGACGGTAGAACTGCATCGCGCGATTTAGGGTAATAGGGTTAGGCTGGTTTTTCGAATCCGGCGTCACGTTCAGCTAATCTTGGCGTCCAGCGTCCATGTGTCTCTCGCTAGTCCACGCCCTGCGGAAATAGAAATCGTTGCGGCCACCGACAGTTCTCGCTAACACCGCCTCACTCCGTCCCCGACGACTACTCCTCACCGCCCTCCCTCATTCCCTCACTGACACGCCGTGCTGACCTGAATCCGTGCTGGCTCGCCTTCGGTTAATGAAATACTTCAATACTCAATATCCAACTATGACGTCGACGATCTGATGACTACTCGAGACTCGGGCGACACAGTACTTGGCTTAGCTGTATGTCCAAAGTGCATGAATTCGAAAATGCTGTTTGGTATTACAAGGCTGGAGACGATGCACGCTCTATTTTTCTTTCTTTTTCTTTCCTTTGCTTTTCTATACTTTTCTTTTCTTTACTTTATTCTTCTTTCGAACGCTCCTTTTGTTTCACTCAAAACCTACCGCTATATTCCAAAGTCTCACTTCAGCTTCAACGACCTTTCGAACCTACCAGCTTGTGTTTCAAATTTCAACTTCAATACCTCCTTTCGCCGACACTATATCATCCCATCTACTCTACTCTCTGAAGGTCTGATCCTCCCCTTATATGTTCCACCCACGTCTCGGAGAGACTACGCCCCTATTACATATTTCTCCTGTTATAACGACACCGAGACATAGACGTTTCAAAATTCAGACTTTCCAGTCCTTAGCTTAGCTAGAGACACTCGGTACATCTGATAATTTTATAAGTCTCGCTCTCGTCTCACATTCTCAAACACACTCGGGCGATATGTCTCCTTCCTCCTTCATGAATGTCTCTGCCACATCGACTCGCCGCGCTACGTGTACCACACCGCCCCCTCGATACCATTTGGACGTTCTCCCCCCCTCCCAAGTTCGTTTTCACCCCTACCGCAACCCCCTCCCACGGACCTCAACTCAAGGAGTTCTCAAGCACTGCTCCTCGAAAATCGCACATCATCTCCCTTTCGTAACTCGTTTGCGATCTTTTTGTTGGAGAATTCCTCAACTTTCACACCTCACTCTTCCAATCAATTTTATTCTGAAACTAGGCCTAAGCTGAGAGTATGTGTAGTCTCTCGCTCGCCTTTTCGCCGTCGAATCCCTCATCCCTGTCTTATCTCAACGTTCATGTCCCTCTGTTCTCGTCGTGCCCCTCATTAACTCGCTCTCCTTCCCTCATTATGAATCGGCCCTCCTCGCTATGCCTTGCTGATTCCAAATTCCACGCTGGTCCACTTTCGTTTAATGAATGGATGAGCGACTCGCCGCACACCGCATGCTGTCATCTGACGTCCAGTCCTATTCTCTAATATTGACTCTCTCAAGCTATCTATAGTCCCCACTGCGCCGGCGAATACTCTCGACTGGGCGAATTTATCTACATCATCTACATGAAACTCCATCGTACGCATTTTTAAGACTCATCTATCTATCTATCTATCCTTCTATACCCTACTTCGAATCCGGACGTCGAGAGATCAACATTTCGGACTCGCTGGCTTTTAGACAAACACAAACACCCGTCTGCATGAACGATTCTGTGACACTCCACGCCGTCGAAACCATCGCTATCTTCGACTCGGGGCGTCCTCTTCAGGCCTTTCAACCGCACTGTCCCACGACTTCAACTCAAACCTAAAAAATTGTACATCTCCTTTCGTAGCTTGTTGACAGTAATCCGTCCGCCCTGGGCTTCGCTAGCTAGCGCCTCCCTCGAAATCACGCCTCACTCTGCCCGTTCCTGCCACCACCGTCACCACCAATGTGCACCTCATTCCCGGCCAGTTCCAATGTCCAATGACTACGCCTCTGCGCTTCCCTGCGCCCTCTTGCGCCCTCCTTCTTCGACCGGTCTTGATGATTGCTGATTGCTGATTCACCACCTTGCGGTTAACGAATGCACGAGGCACGAAATGAATGAACTTGATCCCAAGGCGATTATAGTAGGGCAAACATCGAACGATTCATGAATACTCGATTCTGCGAGGGATCGGAGGGAGCTGCGTAGCAGAGCTTGGAACGGTGGATACGATCAATAACCATGTGCGTGCGTGCGTTTGATCTGTTCGTTTCCTTTCGTTCCAAACGCCTGTTTCACTTCATTTCAAACCCTCGGCCTTTCCAACCCGCCGCTGTTGTTCCAACAATCCTTTAGCTTTCCACCCAGCCCCCGCTTCACAAGTTCACAAGTTTCACTTTGATCCTTCAATCTCACGGACCGACTCTTGCTCTCTACTCTACGTCTTCCCCTCACGACCTTTTCTTTGTCACTTTCCTTCATTCGACTCCTTCGGCGTTTTTATTTGACTATTCGACGATTTTACTTTTCTTGCGCCTTCTGGTCTTAATGTTCTCTCTCCAAGCCTCTACATACTGCCTTAACCATGGCTGCACCTTGTTAATTGAAGATTCCGTGTATAACCTACAGTTCGGATGCACACCATCCCATGATCCATCCAGCCGGTCCGTATCTCTCCCAACTCTCTCTCTCTCTCTCTCTCTCTCTCGATAACCTAGACGTCGACGATTCGTGACTCGTACCAGAGACTGCGAGCGACGCATTACTTGGCTTGAATGTGTACGAATACGAACGAGCTTGGAATGGAAGGGTTTCTTCCATTTTCGGAACACCTGTCTCAATTAAAAACTTATCTTATCCCCTCCACTCTTTCACAATTCACAAGTTTCCCTCCATCCATCCTTCCGAGATCAGCGAGTGACTCTGCTCCCCTTAAAACTTTCCACCCATGTCGCGGGGAGTGCCGCCCTATTCCAACGATACAATCCAAACTACTGGGCACCCAAGATACGAAGGGTTATTTTTGTGCGATGTTCGATTAAATTTCAGTCACATTTGGTTGGGTCCTCGTCCTCGTGAGTCGTATGGGCTTGTACCGAAGGTTCTAGATCAGGTTTCGGCATCTTCCGGAACTTCCGGAACGCCGTCCGAGTCGGGCGCTTAACCGCCATTGTACCTTTGCATTGTATCCTTCGTCTTCTCTCCGTTCGTATGTCCATTTCTGATAACCCAAAAAGCTTTTAGTGCCCACATTACGAGTCGTCGACGTATTCCCGGAGCGGATCCGTCACACCATGGAGCGACATGCATGTGGAGTTGCGCGCTTTCCTTGATTACCTTGATTCGGACTAACTCGTGACACCCATGACGAGTTAATGACTCTCGATGAACCATTGCTTCTCACCTTCGATTCAGAACTTGGAAGGCTATTGGCCAGCTTGCATGTGATTTGACTTCTGAACTGTGTGATACCTCAATGTGTAGAAGGCAGATATCAGGTCTTCGTGCGTTCTGAAAACCTGACGGGTCCCACAGAGCCTATTTGTGAACTTACAATACAACTATAATTAAAAGGTTCCACTATCCATGTACTATGAACCTCCCAAACACGGAGGGCCCTTCGAAATAGGCGCTCGGGGACGAGCGAGCAGAACCGTCGGTAGGCAGTTACTTACGGAGGTAGGTAGAGTATGAGCATCCGGTTGGTGCGCTACAGGTAAACACATGAGACACTTCTGTCTTGGAACAAGGCAAATGAAATGGAAGACAATAAATATGGTAACGTGCGAGGCCAGCGGGATGGTCTCGTGTCCAACGCGCAAGGCATGACTCAAAATAGCAAAACGATGTGCTGGTACGCTCAACAAATCTGTGCCATGGCCTCTGGGGTAGACGGCGAGGCGTCCCATCTGACGCAACAGGGAGAATGCCCCTGTGTGCGAAGTGCCATGTATCTCACTGAGGAAAGCATAAATCAATACATTATTAAATGTCCTTACTATCCATGTGCTCTTATCAGAAGAACTCGTACATGAAGGTGTGCTGATTCGCCTCATCAGAAGGGGTCATGGGACTGATCTTCTCAGCGACTCAATTTTGGATCCGGCCACAGAGCGCCGGAACGCTATTCATCTTGACAATTTATATAGAACACCCTTCTGTATAAAAATGTCTTGCAATCAATTCAAAGTCTCCGCCCCAGCGCCTCCATTCATTCTCCTCCTCAGCTGACTCCAATGCCCGTTTCTGGCCACGGTCGCCTCATACTGAATGCTTTGGAGCGGCACGACCTCTCAAAGCTTCCCAAGTCAAAGGTCGATCACCGTGGCAATCTCGCTCTTCACTGTGTTGCCGAGGATGCACTGGCTACCGACAGAGGCGCTCCCCTCGGTATCATCCAAAGAGCCATTGAAGCCGATGAGCAACAACCTCCCGAGTAAGGAAGCTTGTCTATTCTATTCCGGTTGTCTTGGGCACTGATTAATTATCCGCAGCGTGGTGATCAACAAGTACTGGATCGATCCCAAGAATCAAGATGTCGTGACTGCTTTCATGAACAACAAGCTTTGCAATGACGCGGCGAGAGGTGACAAAGCTGCGCTTGAAGCGTTCAAGCACTACGCAGTGGTATGTCACCAGTCCTCCAGTTTCGAGCGTAGTCTTCCTCTGACGTCTCCCTCCTCCCCCCGCGCCTATATACAGCAAGACTACTTCTATCTCCTCGACTGGGTCAAGTTTAGGGCTCTGCGATTCGTCACATTGCCGCACCCCGACTTGGATCTAGACGAGTCGTCTACCGAGCTTGCCTCTGTCGGTGAGAGTCTCGGTTGGGCTAAAGATTGGTTCATCCTGGCGGTCACCAAGCTCGGCCTTACCGAGGACGACTTCAAAGTCGAACGGACCATCGCCCAGCTAGCGTATGGACAGTTCCTTCTGAACCAGGCTCGCTCCACTGACTGGTACACCTTGCATGTTGTCCTCATTGGTTGCTACTGGGTGGGTGGTTTTTTTTCGCCCTTTCGTAGTCCGATATTTCAATAAACTGCGTTTTCCCCAAGGCGTGGTGCAAGCTTGCCTTGGAGCTCTACAACAATCCTGATACCGATAGGACCACCGTATTCTACGAACTGTGGATAGAGGCGAACTTGGATTTGACAGATCCTAAAAATCCTCAGTTTCCCTCGTCTGCCAAGACATTGTCAGGTAAGATTTTCCGGTATGTTGAGCTGGAGCGTCGTTGCTGTACTTTCTGTAGCTTTCTTGGACGCCAATCAACATATTTGGAGTTCCGCTGTGGCCGATCAAGAATCTCAGGCCATGTTCCGCACATCGCTTCGTCTTGAAGTTGGGCTTTTCAATTCTGGATACGAAACTCCGATGCCAGCCCCGACTTGAAACGTTTCTCAGCATCAGTTATACTTTGACAAACAAGAAGAGCTCTGACAAAATAGTGTACAATATGGAGTATCATACTAGCAATTCAAGCACTTTGTTAATTTGAATGGAATGTTGAGACCGTAATCTGTGCACCAGACTTGGCCAGGCGGTTTTTTGCCGAACACTTTATATCTATATGCAGTTATTTGGTTTTGCTTGATTCACAAGTTTCGACGACTCGCCTTCTCATCTCGATTCTACTGCAACCTTTGTGTGCTCTCTTCCTGCTCATTGACCATTCCACGTTGTTCCCGTTTTCGCTTACTGAATGACATGATACCCCAAGACTTTGATGCATGATTACTCCGAGACTGCGAGAGTTATGAGGCCTCGATTTATTCGAATCCGGTGTCACGTTCAGGTAATCGTGGCTAGCAGTCCAGCGTCCATTCGTCTCTCGCTAGTCCATGCTCCGTGCCGACGCCTAACCCTCACTCCGTCTCCAACTACACCTCAGCGCCCGATGACTTGATGGATACTCGAGACTCGGGCGACGCTGTACTTGGCTTATCTGTATCTGGAATGTATGAATCAAAACGAGCTTGCTCAGATATTCGCCTGCGACCTCGATAGAATGCAGCGACGCGGTACTTGGCTTGACTGTCCATGAAGTGCATGAATCCAAAAATGCAGTTTCAAACTGTTATGTCAAGGCTGGGTGCGATAGAACGCCTGTTTCATTTCACTTCGAACCCGCCGCTGTTTCGCAAGTTTCCCTCTATCCCTCCGAAGCCGACTCGACAAACTTTCAATCAATCCATCCATTGTCTCGAATCCTGTGCGAACGACGTCGAGAGACCAACAAAGTCTCGCTCGGGTGGCACATTCTTGGATAAACGCTAGACCAGTCTACGACTCTTCCTCCTTGTCTTTATCTATGGACGCCTCTACGACCAAACCCACTCTCTCCAACCCATCAATATTATCGACCGTCCTCCTCATGGCTTTCAACGGCACCGTCAGACGTGGGTTTCTCGCATGTCGACGACTCGCCTTCTCATCTCGATTCTCGATGTTCTCTCGGGCTGCACCCTACCGAACCTCTATGCACTCGCTATGATAGCTCCTCCACCTGCCTTGCCAATTGCCCATTCCCCGTTGTGCCAGCTTTCGCTTACTGATTGAATGAATGAACTACTTGATAAACCAACGACTATAACGCATATGTCAATGAATTCTCGAGACTGCGACGCATCGGAGGCCAACTCAGGAGTGCATCGCTTGATTTACAATTACGGTTGGGCTGGTTGTTCAAATCTGGCGTCATAGCATTCGTCTGATCTTGGCTAGCGGTCCAGCATCCATTTGTCCTCTCGCTAGTCAACACCTCAATTAATGGGCACTTATGTCACAGCGAATAGTACATAGATCCATCCAGATTTAAAGTAGCTATGGCGTAAATGCCCTCTGCACAACCAATTTACAATAGATGGACGACGGTTGTCCATTCTGATTTGGCAACGGATGGACGACCGGTGATCCCAGAAAAGGGTCCAGTCATTTTCGGCTCTCCCATGTTCACGACAGTCGAGTTCCCGCACTGGACTCGCCGTGGACAACGCGCATCCATTCTACACATTCCGTCTGGTGGGGGAACAGACTCCTGATAGCCTGAAGCAGGTTGTTACGTCATGAAAATTCGGCAAGTTGATACATCATGATAGAGTGAGACGCAGTGGGGTTGGAACTTGGGCGTACCTGAGAAAGTGAAGGTCTTGATGCGAGATCCGACATCCATGGAGCGGTATTAAGGTTCAACCTTGCGTGGGAAGCTGCCGTAGCAATGAGGTGAATACATTCTTGATCCTCGATACTCTCCAAGAGCGCAACGGCAAGCGGCCGAGTAAACGGAACCAAGGAACAAAGCTCCGTGTACCTTGACGAGTGTTCAGCCCATTGGGGCCGGGAAGGCTCTTCGACAGATAGCCGCTCTCTAGGCTAACCAGGAAACACCAATGTAAGCCAGTTTGTTTCTCTGCACAAAAGACACACGGATAGGATTTTTTTTTTTGGTTACAAACCTTATAAAGCCTAAGGTGACCTGTTTCAATATTGACCCCGAATTCTATGAAGAGATCTTGCACGAACAGATTCCTGCAATCAACAGATGGTCCTTCAAACAGAGAACGGGGAAGTGTGATTGGGAACGGGCTGTCGTAGATAACCACGTTTTGGCCATCGATGTAGATATAGTTGAGCCTTATGCTCTCGGCATTCGCGTCGGATGACGGGGGCGTCTCAATCATTGAGCGAAAAGAGCTGTAGGAAGAACTAGAGTGGGTTTTGTCTGTCTCTGGATTTGGGGGGGCCTGGTGGGAGGACCACACGCGATACTTATCGATAGCGTTGTTCGATTGTGTATTCCACCGTGTCCTTTGGCAGTGCCTAGGCCCTAGATCCAAAGTCAAATGAAATGATCACATGGATCGTCTAAATATACTTTGATCCATACATACATGAATGAGCGTAACGAAATTTCATGATTTGATGCCTATTCCAGACTCGAGAGAGAGAATGCAAGACTTACGATGGGGTGGGGATAGTCAACCACTGGAACTTCAGTCCGAAGAACAAGTACACAATTGCCACAATCTCCCAATAGGACGAATTTCCAGTTCACATTTCCAGATTCACGTTTCAAAGAAACTGTGTGGGAGGGGGAGCAATCATCCACCTCTGGACAATAACTCCCGTTTGATAAATCATCCATTAATTCATTATGCAGCTAGAGTAAATGAAGATTGAGATAAGAGCCTTTGTAAATCGGACAACACCAGAGAGTCGAGACAGCTCGGCTGGGAGAACTTCTCTGTAGCTTTGCAAGATCAGCGGCTTGTGTCAAAGAAGGCTGTCAATGAGGAAGCACACAGGGAAGCGACGAAGTGGGGTGTTGATTTGGGATGTGTAATGGTGTTGTGTGGGACGTGGACGGTGGAATAGGGTGGTGTCATCGGGATGCAGGGTTAGTAGACAGACCGAGTTTCTATCTGCAAGCTCGTTCGGATTCATACATTTCACATCCAGCTAAGCCTGCGTCGCCCGAGTCTCGAATATTCATGAAGTCATCAACGTCGCGGGGTGAGCATAGGTTGCGTATCAATGAGGGAAGGAGTGAGGCGGTTGTAGCGAGAACTGTCGATAGCTGAGGTGTTGGCTAGCGAGAGACGAATGGATGCTGGACCGTAGCCAAGGTGGTGACGGATTCAACTAACCGTAAATCGAGCTGGATATCTGGGAATCGAGATGAGAAGGCGAGTCAACGCTCAAAGGCTTGTGAATCAAGCAAAGCCAAACAGCTATATATATATATAAAATGTTTGGCCGAGACGACACGTCCTTGCCCCCTGTTTCTCCCCTTGAAATAAATAGGAGGTGATGACGCCCTGGCACATCCGAGTTGAAACAATGGGAAACAGCGAGAGGTATTGGCTTGGAAATTAAATAGTGCGGTAACTCGGAGAGTATGGAGTGTGTCTCGACTGGTGTTTGAAGGTGGCTTAGCGTGTCACAGACTGTCCAAATAACCTCATGTGCAAATATATCGCTGCGAGGTGCCGCAGATTGCGTTATCAGATGACATCAGGCGGTGGTCGCAACATTCAACGTTCACTTCACTTAGCCTGTCCTTACTTACCTCCCCGCACTCGCACCCTCCACATAACCTCCCTCGGGTGTTGCAACAGCCCCACACCTAACCTTCGACCTCCTTCCAAACCCACCCAAAGTCCGGCCTGCACAAGCCCTTGCATAAGTGGTTGTTCTCGATTGGCGATTGGGGAGGCGAGGAGACAATTGTGGAGAGCGCTCGGGGGTTTTTGGGGAGAGTCGGGGCTGGGAGGGGGAGGGGAGAGAGAGCGAGAGGAAATACGAATAGGTGTAGTATGTTGTCAACTAGGCACACACCGCAGCATGGCGATTGTCGAGATGCTCGGGAGGCACAAGTTCAGGACTCAGGAGAACTCGCCTTTTCTCGTCGAATGTCACTTATTTCCCTTCTTCGGCCTTCCTCCTGTTCCCGTAGGCCCTATCTTATCTGTTGCTTGTATGTCCTCCACTGACGTCTGTTCCCTCAAAATTCGGAAAATATTCAAATTTAAATACTTGCGCCGTTCATCGTGCTTTCCCCAGTCAACCATCCTGTACCTGTTTCTGAAAGGAACCTTTGAAACCATTGACCAACCTTGGACCTCCTGAGAAATCTCGATATATCCGAAATGATTTACGGCGATTGTCGGTACCTATTTATCCTTGCTTGATCTAGAAGCCAAAGACATCGACCGTTCTTCGTTAACGTTCGGTAGAGGGTTTCCCTTTGGGTTTCCTTCGAACCTTGACCAACGCGTACGCGAGTTGACACCAGTCGGACTATGTCATCTTATGTATCTCAAACCAATGTTGGATCTCAATATGGGGATTGCAAGTAAGACTTTTCATATGTTTGGTATCTCCAAGTCTGAATGCACAGGATGAAAGCAAGGTGAAAGAATCGATGGTCAGACTCAGCCGCTTCGATTTCGTTGAATGTTTTACCTCATGCTACGTTCAAGAGTCCAGACAATCTAGTTCCCCAGCTAACAAGACTTTGTTCGTCCCTCACCTTCCTCAACTGAAAACACTACAGTCTCAGGGATCTCAACCGGAGTCACAAGTTTCGCTTTTGGTTTGCATTAAGCCTAGCATCTCTTGGACGAATGGTTCCTTCGTGCGCCGATTTTCCCTAACTTAGGCATTTGTCAACGACTCGCCCCCTCCTCCCACTCCTCGCCCCCTCTTCTCCACATCACCGACCTTCCATGCAACATCGTTTCATTTCAACTACGCTCTATAAAGCCTTAAAACGCTGTCACATCTTCGCCTCGTAGCCTTCGTTAGATTTCTCACTAGCACCCATCGCCTGAACCTCATTGGCTAAACGGGCCCTACCGACAACGACAAGTCTAACTGCATTGACAGAGTCCTGAACGCCTCCCTTCGTCCGTTCTGGCCGTGCCCCTCATCAACTGGTTCCAAACACCCTGGGCCCTCCTTCCCTCATCACGAGACAGTCCCCTTGGACACGCCTTGATGATCGCTGATCCTATGCTGGCTCGCTTTCAGGTAATCAATGTCTTAGTCTTAATTGATCTCCAGTGACTGTAGCGCAGACCTCGACAATTCATGAATACTCGAGACGGCGAGGGATCGGAGGGCGACACGTAGCAAGTTTGGTTTTTCATTTCGGACACCTGCTTCATTTCATTTCGATCCTGCCGTTGTTTCAACTTGCCCCTCCTTTAAATGGACATACGGGTATGAAACCCCCGGTCGGCTTTCGTTGATGCTACCGAGAACGCTCTAGCTATCCCTATTCAATTCCTCCCCTAGGCCGTGGTACGGTGCCTACTACAACTACAGTTGCAACAACATTCGAGCACCCCTATATGTTTAGGATGGCTCAGACGGACTGAAACCTTACGATTCTCCTAATCAGATAGCGTCCGCACCTTGTCTCAACTCGCTAGACTCCGTTTTACCAGAAGTGGCCCCCCTTGTCAGACACCGCTTCCGTTTCATTCGATTTTTAACCCTGCACATAATCATCCATTTGAGACTCATCTGGGGTCCTTCCTAAATCCCGCATCCAATCCTCCGCCTCATGCTGTAGAATCGAAATTCTCAACAGCCAAAAACGAAACCGTCAACCGATGCATAACGGTGTTGAGCCACGTCTCTACCTTCCAATCCATCCCCGTTTCGGTCACATTCGAAGGAAGAACCTTGAGTCGAATATTGTTGTTAACCGCGAATTGGCTCAAAGCAGCGAAGACAACTGGAGGTTTCTTGAACGGTACGTCAAAGTCCACATGTCCATCAAATTTCGTGAACGGGTCGTTTAGAGTTGCCCCGGCTTGAATTTCCCCGCTGACCATTTGTTGAACACCGGGTATACCGCCCTCTGGAAATGCGATCCAGTGCACTTGGCTATGGGAAAGTGCAGCGAGGTTTGTTGCACCGAGGATGTTGATGGTGAACCCACGGCCATCTACGTTTGTCGCGTACGTACGAATTTCCCTGTACCAGGGGCGCACCTCGCCGCCGCCGACGCTGAAGCCGCTAATCGCGAGGAGCACCCTCGGCGGCGCGGCAAAAGCATACCTGAACACGATCCGCGCAGAAACCTCGCTCTCACCACCCGCCTTCTGCGGTCTGTAGAACCGCGAGTCGAAACAACCAGTTTGGATGCAGGTGTAGGTTGCGCCATTTGACGAACTGAACCGAGGTGCTGGTGGATCGACAGCGAGCCAGTCGATGCGTGCGTCGTGGAGCACGGTAGCCTGCGCTGCGTCGAGGTGGCACCTGAACCTGTCATGCTGGAGATTGGAAGTGTATGAGAGGAGGTGTAGTTCTCCGTTGTATGGTCCGACGTCAATCTCCCGGATGCCTTGGATTATGGATGGGATGGAGGAGCGTTCTGGATTGGCGAAAGAGACCTCCCCGGAATGTCGCTCGCCTTCGGTCCTCACTTTCCGCCCTCCCCGAATAATCGAGGTAGAGTACGTTCCTATCGTGACAATCTATGTGTTATCGTTACTCTTTCAGTTAGGATCGAACACAGTGCCTATGGCTTGGGACGTACCTGAGGAGTTGAACGGGCTCCTGGGGGATCCAAAGCTCCTGGAGTGGGAGCAACGTTCCCGTGGGAGGCTACCGTAGCAATAAGGTGAATACATTCTTGATCCTCGATACTCTCCAAGAGCGCAACGGCAAGCGGCCGAGTAAACGGAATCAAGGAACAAAATTCCTTGTACCTTGACGAGTGTTCAGCCCATTGTGGCTGGGAAGGCTCTTCGACAGATAGCCGCTCTCTAGGCTAACCAGGAAATAACGATGTGAGCCAGCTTGTTTGTCTGCACAAAATACACACGGATAGGGGTTTTTTTTTTGTCACAAACCTTATAAAGCCTAAGGTGACCTGTTTCAACCTTGACCCCGAATTCTATGAAGAGATCTTGCACGAACAGATTCCTGCAATCAACAGATGGTCCTTCAAACAGAGAACGGGGAAGTGTGATTGGGAACGGGCTGTCGTAGATAACCACGTTTTGGCCATCGATGTAGATATAGTTGAGCCTTATGCTCTCGGCATTCGCGTCGGATGACGGGGGCGTCTCAATCATTGAGCGAAAAGAGCTGTAGGAAGAACTAGAGTGGGTTTTGTCTGTCTCTGGATTTGGGGGGGCCTGGTGGGAGGACCACACGCGATACTTATCGATAGCCTTGTTCGATTGTGAATTGCGCCGTGACCTTTTGCAGTGCCTAGGCCCTAGATCCAAAGTCAAATGAAATGAGCACGTGGATCGTCCAAATATACTTTGATCCATCTTTGCTGGTTCAATTTGGGTGAAGAGAGAACCTATGATAAATTAAACAACCCAAGTTATCCAACCTGACAACCCTGACTAATGACTACCATCCCTAAATACCTATATAAATCGAAAACAGTGCAAAGCAAAGATTGGAAGTCCACGGGAACTACAAAAGCGAAAGCAAGAATCGTGAAGGGTTCTTGAATTAGTAAATACGTTTTTGGTGCCGCAAGACAAAAGGTATATATGTTACGCTCTGTTTCAATAATAACTAAGCCTCGCGTTTTTCTTTTGTCTCTTTTGGTTCAGTGTTTTCGTTCTAAGAGTAGGGGCGTCAGACAATGTGGGGGACAACAGCGCATAAGAGGAAGAGGAGCGATATATGATACTGACACTCGATGTTGTATTCGATGGACCTCCGGTCCGATGATTTGTGATCAATTCAGAGAGATGAAACGAGTTTTCCATGTCTTGACGGAGCCCCTCGCGAGTTGTAAGACTAGGTCCGATCAGAGAAGAAACGGGATAATGAGAAAGTGCAGCTGGGTTCGTGCATTCTGCAACTCACACTGTGACTGCTGAGATGACATAGACTACAAAGATAGCATTCAGCTTTATGATCATGATGGTTTAAGGGTAGAAGAGCTCACAGTGTGTCGTTGCTTCGAGAGGGATAAGGCTGGTATGGTATGGTAGGTTAGGATCCAAATCTCATGTTTCAGGGAAGCTTTATAGCGAAGACGCACAAATAGAGCGTGCCCGAGGCGTACGAGTACTCGAAAGGAGTTAGCTTCCAGACAACACTCCCATCTTTAGTGGATCAGACTTACGAGGAGCGGGATGAGGAGTGCACAGATACTACGAGAACGAGTGTTAAGCAACCGATAGCGACTCCTGATGAGAGCTTACCTGGTCAATGCCCCGCGATTCACAGCGTAAATGATCAATCGATCGATTAGAGTATTGGTTCTGGTGTCCCTGAATCAATAAACACATTCTACCAGGAATGAGGCCACCCCGAGTGACGCACCTGCGTGTACCGGAGCGGTGAGCGTGGAACGCCCAGCAGAGGATCGCGGTGATCAAGATGTCGCATATCGCAGCGGACACGCCTTGCATTGTTGTTACTTTCTATGCAGATCAGCGCATTAATTAGGTTTAACTACGACGGCCTCCCAGGTACTTACGATCAGCAGCGGCGTGTTCTCATCGAGGGTAGTATAGAGCTTGCTTCGGATCCTACAACGGTTCAAGTCAACGTCACCATCTCAAAATTCAAATGGAATGAAGTGCAGGAACGAACATCAAGGTGACTTGAGCCGTTCCAGCCCCTGAGCAATTGCTTTTCGATAAATGATACGCTACATAAACGGGTAGACACGCCACGCACCAAGCTGAAGGAATGCCAGGATGACCTAGTTTCATACGGTAAGCTTAGCCTCGCTCGAAAGTAGCAATGCAAGACCTACGACGGGGATAGTCAACCATTGGAACTTCAGTCCGAAATGGGATCCCACTAAACCATGCGAATAAGTACGTGACTGTCATAACCTCCCAATTGGGCGAGTGGCCAGCTCACCTTTCCAGATTCGCGTTGCAAAGAAACTGTGTGGGAGGGGGAGCAATCATCAATTTCGATGTTCGAGACGCACATTCACACGCACATCTGGGCAATAAATCCCGTAATATACTGGTTGATGTCAGCTTCGAATGACGATCTCAGTGCATGGGGTGGCACTCACAGCGAAGAGGAACTCCAGCTATATATTTCAGATGTCAGTTATGATTCGCACATCGAGCTGGGTGGGGCCCAACATACCGTCACGGAGCTAATGAATGGTAAGTGCAGAATGACGAAATCAATAAAACCCCACAATTCATTTGAAGAGTTACGAACGTTATGATTTCATTGAATAGATCTTGTCTCCCGAATTTGTTGATAAATGAGTCGTAGCTTTGGTGGGCTGAAGCTGCAGTTTCCACTGTTGCGCACGCTCTGTCACAGAAAAGTATCAGCCTCAAGTTCCTCACAGATGGCACTCAATAGAAGGAAAGGAACGTACATGAGCAACCCTATTGTAACTCTCACCAGCAGTGGATCCTGCTTCCCGGATTGTCGGAAGTATTGGAGAACAAGAATCTAAAATCCAAGGTTAATTCGCGTGTCATGGGGGATAGAGAACGAGGAGAGACGAACGAGGGCGGTTCCGTATAGGCTACAGTCCTGAGATCAGATGACACAGCCCTCCACGTGGATTGGAGCGGCTCACAAGGTATTGATGATAGAGGCCAAAAGCTGGGCACCATACAGAGTATGGAAGGTCGGAACGAACGCGAGACTGTCAATGCCCGACATGGTGCTGGCAAATCGCTACGTCGGACAACGCAGGGCCCACACTCGGTTAACGAACAGCTGTTCAAAGATGCCAAAACAAAGAGCGACGGGAAGAGACCATCGACACGGCCCCTTGTCGTCCTATTAAAAGGAGGGGATGAGGTGTTACGTCCTTGGGTGTCCTGCTGACGGTGGTAAGCGTCGTGCCTAAGAGAGAAAGTAATTCACAGAGGCGTCGCGCTCGACGAGCCTTCAATTGAATATGTATACGTGAGAAGACCCCGGAAAGATTCCGCGGAACGTAATGTCACTCCTTTCCGTTGCAAAAATTGGGTGGGAAGGTACAGATCCAGGCCCCGATTTAACCTTCGTGAGTATCTTACTGCCTC
This sequence comes from Coprinopsis strossmayeri, assembly GCA_900156845.1. Classification (NCBI taxonomy): domain Eukaryota; kingdom Fungi; phylum Basidiomycota; class Agaricomycetes; order Agaricales; family Psathyrellaceae; genus Coprinopsis; species Coprinopsis strossmayeri. The sequence goes on along the minus strand of FTPT01000283.1, from coordinate 54,273 downwards.
TGTGAACGCACCTATATCATCGCTGGCAATTGGGTAAGTATAGATGTGCCTCCGCTTCAAGTAGTGATCTGAGATATACTTCCGTTTAGTGACCTCGTTCAATCGTCCTCTTATATGTTAACGGGATAGTTATTCTACGCAGATTGCGATAAACGCGGCTGAGGCTCTGCCCTGAGGTCCCAGGCCATGTCGACTGTTGGAAACGTGGGTTCTAACGTCACGGAGGAATATCGGTCGCCCAATCCCAGACTCCTCCACGGCTAGCCATAGCCATAACAGTGATACCGAGGCCCAAGAATGTCAACGGGCCGCATGGGCACCGCATATATTACAGGGTCCGGCAGAATTCCTCGCTTCCCGCAGAGTCGCAGATGGGCTCACAAGCAGTTGAAGGTCACCGTAGCTAGTTGAATGATCATTATTGCAGGTAGAATAAAAATAGAAGTCCTTATCAATAAAAAAATATATTAAACCCATGCACCCTCACAAATTGCAGCATAACGCCAAGCTACGGGTCTTGATCTCCCTCCTGACGCGGTTGCACAACGATGGAAAACGGCTTGATATGACTAAACGAGGGAATGTCAGCCCCTGCAGAAACCCTCAAACCTCCAAGAGAAGAGGGTAAGGCAAGAGAAGTGAGGAAAACTGCACCTCGTAATCCCAGTTGTAAACTCAATAGAAGGGGTGGGGGCATCTGGCGGAAGCGAGAGCGAACATGTTGCCAAGACACTACACATGGCGTAGAGGATCGTCGTTTCGGCGAAATACACGCCTGTCAAAGAGGGTGATTAGTGTATTCAGCTCGCGGTAATAAGGATAGGTGTAAACGCGAGAACGCTTAGTCAGGGTAGGGAAGAGAAGAAAACTACAATTGACGCTCACCAGGACAGGCTCTCCGTCCAAATCCAAAAGACCAGCGCTTGGGATCAGGCTGTGGCCGCGGGCCGGGTGAAGACATCCTGGCGTCTAAATCGTCCATAAAGCGGTCCGGTTCGAAGGAGAAAGGTCGGGGGTACATCTTCTCATCGTGAAGAATAGCCCTACCCGTTAATATCGTCTTGAGAAAATGAAGTAAGTGGATGAATGTATTAGGCGTACCAGACATTGGCTATTATTGTAGAGTTTTTAGGGATATGCAAGCCATTGAAAACATCGTCTTGAGAGACTCTGTGGGGTAGCGCTGATTTGGATTAGATCAGAAAAGATATGAGGATAGGCCATAAGTATATTGATAGATAATGGGGAGCAAGACTTATTAAACATACCCAAGTTCCCTACAGGTGCAAATCTCAAAGTCTCCTTCATGACTGCGTTGAGATATGGAAGTTCCCTGAGCTCGCCAGGACTCAGGTTCGCGACCGTCGTGGAGAATTCTATTCGAAGGTCTTCTGACGGTGCTTCATCGGACGCAATCCCACACCCCGCGTAGCTGTGGGACGATACAGAACTTAGTTTCACTCCTCCCTCGAGAGCACGGACCACCTCGGCCCGCGCCTTCGCCTGCACTTCTGGGTACAATGCCATCAACAGCACGAAGGACACAATGGCAGATGATGTCTAGCAACAGCCGCATTACATTCCAAACACATGAAACGAACGAGGATTAGCTGAGGTTCGAAAGCCGAGCAAGAAGTGATGGTGTGATTTGGCACTTACGGTATCCCCAGCACCCGCATACAGAGCCCCAGCAGCCTTCCTGACAAGATCTTCTTCTATCGAAAGTCGAGCTTCGTCGTCCTGGAGAAGAAGCCTCGAGGTGAACGAGTCTTCGTATACCCCAGTCTCCTACGTAACAAAAATCAAAATCCCCCAACCCCATGTTAGTGACTGTGACGAGATCCCCGCAGACCACCGTAAGTGGCAACGAAGGATCCATAAATAACTCGCGCACCCACCATTTGTCGTTTGACCCACTCGTGAGGAACATCAGTCAGGTGTCGTAACCTCTCCCGCCAAATTAAACCTTGGCGTTTCCACGCGGCTCCAGGCATCCAGCTTGGAACAAATCGTACTGCACGTAATGCCAAAACAGAGCAGGTGTGTCCGAAAAAGAGAGGTAGCAAGTTCGTGTGTCAGTTACGTTGTTCTATAAGTACCTTTAAGAGGAAAGGAGAATGTGGCGCACATATGGGAACATAATCCACCAACCAGCGTCCAGGCTGTAACGCCCAGCCCGATATTTTCGAAGCTTCTTCGGTAACCTTGAGAAAGTCGTCACCGGGTACAACGGTATACCCAAATGCCATCTTCAAAATCGTCGACACCGCATTACTGAACACAAAACCGTCAGTTAAAAGTAGCTCGAGCTTAAAACAAAAAATAGAATGAGTGAATTAAACGAACCTTTGCGCGTGCTTTACAACATCTTCCGGTTTTGCTATCAACGCCTCTGCAAGTCTTCTCGATTCCTTTTGAATGAGAGGGGTGTACTCTCTTATGTACCGAGGTCCCGTTCCAGTTCGAATGAGCCTCCGGAGACGTTGATGTCGAGGATCTGACGAGTCGACATTAAACACCGCATCACCCCGGTCACAAATAACGTTATACATCCACGATATCGGGCGTTCAGAGTAGATGTCTTGGCGTTTTTGAAAGAGGGCTTCGACGGTCTCCGCGTCGTTGAGGACTACGACGCGTCGGTTGTAGACTTTGAATGATATAATCGGACCTGGGATGCCACATATGACACAACGCAGCGTGGATGCCGAAGTGAGGATTGGAAGAGCATTGAAGATAGAAGGAGAGAATAAGCTTACTGTTGTAAATGCGACTCCAACAAGCGTATGTTCTCCACGGTTCCACTTTTGGAAGCTTCTTGGCGACGCCTATAATTAAGGACCCCCTGGGTCCTGGAGGAAGGCCAAGCCATAGTCTTCGCCGCCACCAATCTATCCCAACCACGACGAGACATAACAGAACCAGGCAAGCCAACAGAAGAGGTGAATCAGAAACGAGCGTAAAGCTCATAGAATCGTACAATCTGAAAGAAAATATGAGTGCGAGGGCGGAGGGCAGTTCACTGTTGACTTTCATCGTTCGTCAAACCGTCCGGTTAAATAAACGCATCGTCCAAGCTCCGACTATGGGCGTAAATGAGTATCACAACGCACAAAAGGGTCAAACTGTTAAACATAACATACCCGCGAAACAGGCGCTACTCTCGGGCCACTAGTATACACTCAGACACCACAAACACGGTATATGATGATTCATACTGCGGGAGGAGGGCTAGTGTTGATGATGCATAATGTAGCACAGGAAGTACAAGAGCAAACGTCAGTTTTGGAGCCCATTGGTGACCGAACGTTAGTGCCCATGGGGCTGGGATGCCTTACTTACCTTTCTGTTATCCTCCGGCCTATTAGGACGTTCCGAGTCACGGGCCAAGCGACTGACGGGGGACGAAGCGGGGTGATTATCCGGTGTTGGAGATTCAGGATCAGGCAGATCAGATGGCCGGTATCGCCTCTGGATCAGTACTTGCTTTATGACTCATTCCATCGGCAAGGGAGACCGTTGGGCCTGGGGGAAAGAACTAATGTCCAAAAGGTGAGCGTGAGACGAAAATACGAATGCCGGCAGAACGGTACGACTGAAGAGGCTTGGTCAAAGACGAGGACGTACCCACTAAGCCAACACCCTCAACCTAGGTGAAGATGACGCGGATACGTGCATCTAGACAAGATACCCCAGATCCGTCACAGGCGGAGCCAGTTCCATCAGTCGGCCAAGTTAGATCCAACTTTGATAAATTTCAACGGGGATCATTGCTTGGAATTGAAGAGGCGAATCTAGATGAATCTGATCTGGTGTTGGTACACGCACATCTACAAGCCGCCGGTTTAATGACGACCAAGCAGAATATTTAAAACTTGAAAGCTTGAACTTACATCGGCCCGAGACCAGTTCCCGAAACGTGTATGCGGTGGTATGTACCTAACCGGTACGTCTCTTTCCGACTTGTAGAGTGTATGACACAAGGCCCCGCCGAAAGAATTTACAGAGTAGGGCTAGGAGATCCAAGTGAGCGTCTATGACATCAGTGGCTACCAACCGGTTCAAACGTTGGGTATTTCGAACATTCGCGCGTTCGGGGTGTACGGCCACTGATGATAATACCGGATAGGAAAATGTCAGTGGAGGTCAGGGACGGCCAGACTTTCCAAATCGATCTCTGAATCACCTTCGGTTTCTATGGGGTAAACGCGAAACGAGCAAGTACAGCAAATGGGAGATGAGACAAGTTGGAACCGTTGGGGCGGACTCGGTGGAGAGGTGTCCACACAAGAGATGTATTTATCAACGCTTAAGAGCGTATAATCTTCGAACCCTCCTAATGAATTCGAATTCCGCGATCGGTGCAAATGCGGCTGAACAACCCAACGGATCCGCAGCACACAGGAATCATACAGGAAACCTGCATATCGCTCAATCTCATACGTCTTGGCCACCGGTTTTCGGGACAAGTGCGTGGGTAAGCTACGGCCAATTCATTTAGAACATGAAACGCACCATCCCAGGACTGGGCAGCACCAAGTTCAAGCTCTTCGTCACACACTTACCACGGCTCAGGTTTACGTAGCATCGGTTCCCGATTCGGAGTTCATACCACTTGAGCACCGCATATCTTATTGCCAATAGATGTCTGTCATCCTTGATTGAACCACCCCCCTTTTCCGCGCACACTGGCTTGGACGAGACTGTAAGATGTCGGCTCGCGTCGAACGGGTGAGACTTACCAATGTAGTCCAGCTGCTCAGGGATCACACGGTGGGCCTTACAGTCAGCCTGTAGGAAAGGGTCGACACGGCTGTTCCTCATTGGGACCGTGCGGTTACTCTGCGGAACCTACAAATCAGGAGTCCATGAATAGCCTGGCGTCGTAATACCTGCTCAAAACGGAAAAAGCGGTTGCTTAGCTCCGTCATGTCAGGAAGTGTCTAGGCCTAGGCCTTGAGTGATAATTGCCGCTTAGACGGAGTGGCGATGTCCCATTGGTGGTATGTAACCGAAACATTGAGCGCCTAGTCGCGGAGCTTCACTCTGAAACGAGCTCGGAAATATATAGAACGTTAGTCGATAAGGTCAGATGATAACTGGGGTGACGGAATATCTAACTGTAGGTTCCTTCCGTTCGTCACGAGAGGGAGCCGATGGGTCGTATAATTGACCATCGATCTTCCATTCAAGCGTAAGTCGCCGGGGGTATACCAAAGGTGATCTAGAGATTACATATCCAATAACAAACCAGAAACGGAGTAAGTAACTGGATAACGACAGACAGAGCCATTCCTCACACATCCACAAAAGCCGCTACCTGTATCCAAATCGCCTCTAGCTGAGATGAGATCCTTCAATACCGCACTTATGTACGACATTGGTTACTCATCGAGTGATAACAAACATTCTCGGGAAATGATTGTCAAAGATCTGAAACGAGGATAACTGCCCGCTGCAAAGAGTTGCGTCATGCCCATTGTTGAGCTTATAACGAGAGATGTGAGTCAAACAAAGACAGGAGAAGGAAACGCCTGAACCAGGGGCAAGAAATCAGAGACACAGTCAGCGCTGGAATATCCTTTCCGAATTAGCAATCGAGTCGAGCCGGATGTAAAATGATATATCCGAGGCCCGCCTTGGCTTCCTGAAGCCAACATAATCAGGGGGACGCCGCAATCAAATATCAGCTACCAAAGATGGAGACCCCAGAGCTGCGGGTAAAACAAGTGTCGACGGATTCAGGCCTCGTAGTGGCGATAGGTCCTGCCAATATGTCCCCGAAGTCGTCCATTGTGGAAGATGAGAGGGAAATTTCCGGGGATGGAGGAAGGTTGTAAGCCAGATCGATGAACCAGGGTGTTTAGCATTTCAGAGGCTCAGGGCCACCCACAAAGTCCAGAAGAAAATCGACTCACCCCTCGTACTGATACCATACACAAAATCCAATGTCATCTCAGCACATTTGGAGAATTTGTACACCAAGCACTCCCATTAAGTAGTTGCAAAGTGCACATGGGTATAGGATGGTCGTGGTTCGAATCAATGGTTGCAAATTTGGCGGATCGAAGCCTTTGGCTTGAAAATCAAGCAATGACAAACAGCGCCGGCAAACTCCGGAAGCTCACGGGCTCGGAAAACCTAATTTATCTGAGAATCTCTCTATCCATTCGAATCAGTGAAAGAGCAGCGATTGCAATAATACGGTGCCACCACACACGGTATTGCGGCTAAACGATATGCAAACGGTATGCTGATCAATGGAGAACGCAGTCATAAAGAGCCCATTCTCGATCCCTATCTCCTTTCCTTTCTTCGAAGTTTGGTCGTCGAGTTCGGACAATGCAGAGTATCTGCACATATGAGGTCTCATCTAGGGTTCGGTTGTCCTTGGGTTATCTAACTGCTATTGTAAGCTCAATACCACAAAGCCGAGTGATACTACACGACGCGGAGACATCCAAATGATATGCTGTAATCTACGTCTTCACTTCAAACTCCAACACGACGTCCAACATCCCAAATGAGCTCATAACATCCCTCAATCCATCTCCAAGTCGCCAAATACATTTTTCTGCACCTCCATCCTCCTTCTGACTCCAAGAATTTACTACCGGAATCTGCGGAACAATCGCAACATGCCTGAGGCACGGAAGCCTGCCTGTAACAACACCACTTTCGAGCACCTCCGCCCAGACTCGCCATTGGTGGACCAACGTGGTATGTATATCGGGGTTGTCGACGAACGCGTAGATGGGGGAGAGCACCACACTCTCGAGCGTGCACGGCAACCTCCACTCGAGGCTCCAATTCGCGACTTCGCCGAAACAGCGTAGTCTGCGCAGATTAACGAGCTCTGAAAGGGATAAGCTGGCATTTTGTGGGACTACGGTTGAATTTTTTGTGATAGAAATGAACAAATTAGAAGGTTGTCGTTTTATATGAGGACGTATAGGAATGGCATACATACTTGTAACACCACCATGAAGATCTAAGCTTCGCAAAGACGACCGACATACATCCAGCAGGGGCCGGAGGATAGCGAACGGGTCCCCAATCCTCATAGGCTGCAGCGCGAATGTGAGGTGGTGCAGAGACCCAAGCTCGATAGTGCTCCGGGAATCGCGCAAATATTTGTGAAGCTCCACCGCAGCTCCCACCCGAATAGGTCCCAAAGCCAAGCTTTCCAGTACGACTAGTGTATTCCGTGCGGGAATATCGAGGGTTGGGGTGATAGGAACAGGTTCGACCATCTGGACTCGAATGGATTTTAAAGATGTACCCTTGCACCAGTCCAAGACGGCGAAGGGTGTAAAACTGAGATCCAAGACAACGAGCGATGGACTCTCACATATCCTCCTAATAGCATCTCGCAGTCTCTTTCTAACGCGATAGAAACCCGCACCTTCTTCCTTTGGAATGGTACAGTTATCCAGCGCTCCAACGCGATGGATAAAACTCGCACCGCACACCTCGAGACGGCGAATCTCCAAGATTTGAAGGGCCTCCAAGACCTTAACAACATCGTCCCCATACTTCACAACCCACCCATCCCAGACTTCCACCGGGTTCGGCGCGAAAAGCTTGACGCTCCTAGCGTACGACACAAGTCGGGGCGTCGTCGCGAGGCCACGAATCTGCTCAGCATTATTTCTCAGCGGCGGGCTATTAGGCATTCCGAATTGAAATTGAACAGGCTCAAAAGCTTCGAGATAGATACTCTCGAATAGGCGCCGTTGCGATAGGTCCCGCAGACTTGTACATGCGAGTGAAGCGTGTTTGAGAGTTTGCGCGTCGGAGGGGTATCGGATCTGCTCGATTACGTTGCCGATGACTTCAAGAGGGAGGGGCGGCGGCATCGTTGGATGTGAGTAATCGAGGCGAGATACGATCGGAAGAGATGGGTTTGAGGATGCCAGTTGCACGGCTATGGGAGGCAGGTCGTTATGTTATATGGTGGATGCTATATGGTAGATAACCATCGTGAATGATCGTTCATCTGGTTCTTGACTTCGAGAACGCATCCGAATCCATCTCCCGAGTCAGAAATCACGGTTCTAGCGTGTATAGACATGTGAAGTTAGAAGCGATCGGCTCGACATGAAATGATTGAATGAGGTACCCGATTAGCCTATGGTTCACTCGAGCAATATAAGGTTTATGAGTGCAAATCGTCCACAGCTAAACAATATACAGGGAATATAATTGGTGGGTCAAGGGTGTCATCTGTTCAATTTACCGATCCATCCCAGCTTCCATTCCAATTGAAGTAGAACCCGGATAGAGTGAGAACGCTCGAAGATGTCGCAATCCCGGTGGCTTCTTGAGCTTGGCTCGTACATGTCAGTCCCAGGCCGTCTTCATAACGTACAAGGTGCGAGGCGCTTAAATAGATATTCTCAGGTAGTCGCCATTATGATGCGTCCTGGAAACCCGTACAGACAGTCAGCCTTGAAAGTCTGGTATTGGTCTACGCATAGTAATGCTTCGACAGCCCTGACCCGGAGTGAGTTCAAGCGGGTAGTGTTGGGAGCATGGCGAGCGGTGAAGGGAAAGAATCATCCATGTGTCAATCGAAGGACGGTCATATGAATAGATCAATGTGATATTCCATCAGTCCTAGTCGACTCCTAACTTTGTTTCATCAAAATCTTATCCCTACTCGACTATCCTTCTACCGCATGATTGGGACGCCTGTCACACACCCCGCGATTCTCACCACTTATTTATAGCCACGACGTCAAAGGTGACGGCGATCAATCATCACTGGCATGCGCGAGATATATCTGTGACTTTACACGAGGCATGGATAGCACGTGTTCAGTCTATCTGGTCGATCTATCAAAACTTACTTGGTATTATGAAGTCGGAAGCGCTCTCCTCAAACTGAGGAAGATGTAATGATAGACAAATGCGGGGCGACTTACAAGGGACAGATGAAGACACTCCCAGATTTCGTCAAGATTCAAGATTGAAGACCCGAAGTAGATGAATTGGACAGTGACATTACGAAGAAGCAAGGGGATTATCCACTGGACCCTAGAGCACGGGGCCGCTCGACACCATTTCCAGTGTTGTATTGGACCCTGAAGTAAAAAAACTAGATGCGGTGATAGTAATAGCAATAAATTATCCCAATGTCAAATTATGCAAGCTTCTGACTCGCCGAAAATCAAAAGCCGAAGCTTTCACATTTAGACAGCATTTCCGCCTCGCTCTTCTTTCTCATCTCCGTTGACATTCTATTACAATTTTTAGATCATGGGGGAATCAGCAGGATATAAACAAGAATAAGTGAAACAGAAATCACCCTCGTCGTCCGACTACGGTTATCGTGTATCATCCCTCCAGTTTGGCGGCTCATGATCAATTCAGAGATATGGAACGAATTGTCGAAATCTTGGCGGAGCTCCTCGCGCGTCGTAAGCCTTTGAGTGGGATAGAAGGAGGGCAGATTAGCAAGGCAGCACTAACACCATCAATACGCCATGGATTACCCACAGAGTTACAGCGGAGATGACATAGACTATTACACAGGCGTGTAATATAATCCAGACCGTAGGATGTATTCAGATTTTCACGTTGAGTCAGGAGTAACCGTACTTACGCTGCGTTATCGCTTGGAGCGGGATAAGGCTAGCTTGTAAGGTCAACCTGTCAGCCCTACTGCTTTGCAGGGGAATATACACACAAGTATTGAGTTCCCGACGCGTAGTAGTACTGGTAAGGGGTGTCACTTGCGAGTTTGTGTGTATAGTGTAGGACTTACGAGCAATGGAGTCATGAGCGCACAGATGCTAGTATAACAGGACAGTCAACTGGGCGCTCACTAGTAGGATAAAAAAACCCACCTCGTCACCGCCCCACGATTGATTGCGTAAATCATCAATCGGTCGATTAAAGTATTGGTCCTAATATCATTACTTCATAAACCTTAGAATATATGACCTGAGTAACGTACCTTCTTGTACCGGAGCGGTACGCATGAAATGCCCAGCAAAGCGCGGTGGTGATCATGATATCGCATATCGCGGCACACACCCCTTGCATTATCGTCACTTTCTGAATTGCATCATAGCTTGGGGGTCAGGGTAAATAATACTTTAACGGGCCATAGCACGTACCCTCAGTAGTGGTACCTTCTCATCCACTGTTGTGTATAGCTTGCTCTGAAACCTATGCACGTTGTGAGCACATAGTACCAGTTATTCCAGTGGAACATCTCAGCACGGTGAAAGTTGGGACTGGACGTACATCACAGCAGCTTGATATATGCCGCCTCCTAGATTATGAATCGGAGCATTCGATATTCATTGACTCCCGTGGAAAGATAATGATTGCGTTGGAGAGCAGCACGAACCTACTTGAAGGAATGCCAGAATGACCTGTTCATAATTACTTTAGACGTGGCCCCACGTCCCTGTTTGATGAGGCAGCAGAGAGCTGGACTTACAACGGGCACAGTCCACAGTTGGAATTTCAGTCCGAAGTGCGCACCAACTAACAGGTTTTAATTCAATTACAACGATTCCGCCGTTCGCACTCGCAATTAGAAAAATCCCACCTTTCCAAATGCGTGTGGCGAAGAACCTGTAAAGTGAGCTATGTAATTTCTGCCTCTTTAATGGGCTCGACGAGTAGAAAAACGTACATCTGGGCAATGAACGCCGTGATGTACTGCTCCCCCCGGTGTAGATTTTGAGAGGATATTCAAGATGGCGTAGGTACTTGAAGCGTAGCTCACCACGAAGAGATACTTCAGCTAGGTTTAGAATCAGGACATATTTGTAGACAGCCAAGATTTAGAGACCTACCCCCACGGAACTGTTCGGTCACAAGCGGCAGAGGAGCAACAACATAACTTTAAGCCCTCTGTTTTCTCGAGACCGTTGGATTGGGACGAACGGAATAATTTCATTGAACGCATCCTCTCTTCCGAACTTGGTGACGAAGGAATCATAGCTCTGGTGAGCCGAAGAGACAGTCTCGACAGTTGCACAGGCTCTATCATAGGAGCGTATATTGAATATTGAGTTAACCATGCCTCAGACGAACGTACATGAGCAATCCTATGGTCATCTTGATACCAGGAGGATCTTCCTTGGCCGAATGTCGGAAATACTGGAGAACAAGCATCTAAACGATATAGACCCGAGTCATTCGATACACAGAACTGAAGTTGGAGACCGCGAGGAGAGAGGAACTAACGAGGGCAGCTCCGTATAAACTATGATATATGATAGCCCATCCGTGATACAGCCTTCTTTGAACATCGCCGAATTGAAGGCTTACAAGGTGTTGACGATAGATGCCACGAGCTTAGCACCATGCAATGTGGAAAAGGTTGGAGTGAAGGCCTGAGTATCCATTTGAGGAGGAGAAGGAAGGGGAAAGATGAACGATCAAAAGCAATGAGTGGGGAGGCGCGTCTAGGGTTTTAAATGCGGTTGGGTATTGCCAGCACTTGGGGGCAGGGGATTATGTACAGTTTTAACAGGTGATACCCGTGTGGTGGAAGGGGGGGAAGTGTCTTCCTTGACAGAATCATCGATCATGTATGACAGCAATGCTCGTCGTTCAATTGAGTAGCTAATATATATATTACATAGACTTGAGCCAGGCGAATGATCCCCACGTAGCAACAGCATGGTGAATTGAGGTCACTCTTTCCGAACTGAGCTTTCGGCATGCCTGAGTTGCCAACGGTGACGTCTGGAATGTTCCCAGACCGTTTTGAGACACCGATAGGCAGCTAGTTAACCTTAGAGCCCGAGGTAAAACAAGAGAACAGAAGAGAAGTTAAGCGATGATGTGCACAAATGACAATGGCTAGAGGCTCTTGGTCAACAAGAAGGTATAGAGGTTTAACCTCCGAAGTATCCGATACTGTCACATCCATACGGCATGCCCACGTCAAAATGAATGTATTTCTCAGTCAGCCCATACCCACGAAGCTTAAATGGAGCGCTCATGGTTTTCTCCGCTCCCTGTTAGATCCCACACTAAGAGGTCCCTCCCAATTTTTACAACACCCATATATCTGTTCTCTAAATCAATCTCGCCCATTTCAGAGGAGAAGAAAGGGAGAATAGGGTGTAGGTGTTGACCTCAAGTTGACCCTGACTGGAATAGACCCAAAAATAGACCGGGGCCTACAGCTTTCGAAACAAACAAGGCAGAATAACTGTCCCCCTTGCTCGAAGGGCTCGCCCGTGGTCATCGTTGATATCATCTCGATACAATGTTGGATGAAAATCAGAATCGGATTTTCGCTGTACGTTGGAAGAAGTATATATACATCTTCCACGTGTACATGTCGTGAGATCGTGATCCATGATAGCGTTGTGGGTACACGAGGCGTCGAGGATATTTGACCGAGATGGCCAGTTGACTTCCCTCCACTCCCCTATGGTTCTGTCAGCCGGACGGCCGACGATAGCCAAAATCCACTCAGACCCTCTTTTCACCACAATGGGCGAGCCACCACAGCCATTCGATGGGGATAACAACATTACGCTGAACTACTATATGTTCATCGATGGGGAAGGTAGTCATAAGAGCCCATTCCCGATCACCATCCCGTACCTCTCTTTAAACGATGCTCTGTAGAGTGCAGAGTTGCCTTTGTTGAAGAAATTTTCAGGGAGTTTGCGATCAAGGTTCAACCATCGCAAATTGGGTTCTGGAAGGTTCGTAACATCGCACGAGCACTCAAATTTGCGCGCTGGGTTGCTTATCAATTCATCACCTTAGCCAACAGAGTTGCTCTCCGTTGAGGCGCCATCCGCCCAGTCACTGGAATGGATGGAGAAGATGGACAACGTCAACGAATTCTTTTCGTTGATTCCATTTACTCCGCCACTTTCGGTTGCACTCGCAGACACGGTACGCAACGAAGTCATCCACCTCGCCGTCACATCGAGCTCCAAATACATCAACGTCACCGTATCCTCTTCTTTGTACAGCGGCCCAGGCCGATTGAAGCTGGAAGCGCCAGATCCTCCTGTACGTTCATCTCGCGATACAAAGTTTTCTATTAGTCTACTTACCCCACCTTCACCCCGGTTCTGTAAATCCCTATACCCATGCTGGGGGGACCTGACCAGCAGCATATCGCCATCGGAACGTACTCGACCTCAATCCTCAGGTCAAACCGGCCCTGGAAAGAAGTAACCGCCGGAGAACGACACTCTGCGGACGTCTCGTTTCCAGAGCGCACCCGCACCCTTCTATCATCCTCGGCTTCCGCGATCTTGACACAGTCTCGCGGGATGATGAGATCCACCTCTTCTCCGGCTCCAACGTTGACTACGGCGGCTTCAGATGCCACCTCGACGCATGGCAGGAAACCTACCTCTACGACGCGCGCATCGACTGGCTCGCCACTCACTCAGACTTCCGGACGTCGTCCATCCAAACCGGGTCTTTCTACAGGGCGCAGAAGGTGGGAGGGTCTGGCGGCGTCTCTACCAGGATCACGTTTAAGCCCTTTCAGCGCACCCCCACGTGTGCTCGCTGTGCTCAGCGGCTGCAGCATTGGGGGAAAGCACGCAAAACATTGGGAATTGCACGCGCTCGCTACCCACGTCGATAGCCACGGCTTCACCCTCGATATCATTGGAACAAATGATTCCGGTGGACTAGCGAACGGCCAGGTACATTGGATCGCATTTCCAGAGGGTGTTATTCCAGGTATTCCGGATGCTAGTTCAAGCATAAGTACTCGTGGTCAACAAATGACGAGCGGAGAATTTAGAGCGGGCACGAGTCTCATTGAGTCGTTGCAGAAGTTCGAAGGGCATGTTGATTTTGATGTGCCGTTCAAGGCCCCACCGGCTGTCTTTGCGGCGATGAATCGATTTGTGACGAATAGGTCCATACGCATCAAGGTTCACACTTTGAATGTGAGGATTTGGACTCGTAGAGTTACTTCGACTCAGAACCAGCCCGTCCCGCACATCTACAAACCGAGCTTGCATAATGTCAGATATAAGTCTGTCCCATCATGGCTAGTATGACAAATGAAGCGAGGAAGCCGGGCTGCATGAGTCTGCGGGACGCCTCGCAGCAGTGGTTACTCGGTACATACATTCTTTTACTTAGTTCATCTTGCTTCAAGGTCCAGTGTTATATTTATTGAGAACCACAAGAAGCAACGAATCGAGTTGAATTGAAGATCATCAAAGTCGGCAAGGTCAGACCCGACCCATTCATGGAGTCCGTGTCGAGTCGCTCCGAGGACCTGGAAACCCTCCCACTGAGGGATGACACCATTGTCTTGGAGACATTAGTTTCTGGCCATCTCGGAGACAGTCCTGGGGAGAGCGTAGGCACAATTGGATTCTACGACTACCTCCTACATCCGCGTAGCATGGTCGAACTCGGACAGCTTCGGAACCTCATCTTCACGCTGCCGCTCCACGATGAAGACCCTTTTGCGAAGCTCCGGGCACTAATCAACCAATGTCAATATTCTTTGCACACTCTAGATATTCAGGGAGACATGCAAGGTGCGTCATGGTCATTATCTCATCTATATTCCAGATGATGCTTGAATTCACTCATACTCACGCAAATTAATGTAATACTCGAATGCTATAGCCCTCGTACCGGATGGATGTCACCTTCCCCTCGAAGCGCTGACAAGTCTACGCGAGCTCCGATGTAGTGTGGGCGACGGTTCTGCATACGGGAATGATTTTTTTATGGCATCCTTCACGGTTCAGGTTCAATCCGGGAAGGTCCCGCCTACGCTCGAGCGCCTCATCCTCCATCCTAAATATAGCTGGAGGAAGCAGTTTTTTGTGGAGGAGCGTGGGCAAGGTGACATCCACAGCCTGAGCCACGGAAGGGAACAAGACAATAACAACACCAATACACAGCTGGAAATTGACAAGATCATCCCTAGCCATTCTTAGGCGAGACCGCGGCTATAGCCTGAGCCAAGGACAGGGGCAAGACAACAATATCAGCGATAATAATAGGGACAGGGACAGCGGGACCGACAACGATAGCGGGACCAACAGCGACACCGAAATCGAAACCTATAATGATAGCGACAGCGATACACAGCTAGAGGATTGGGAGACCGTCCAACCCTGGATTGACCGCTGGTCCGTCCTGACGAAGTCCCTCTCAACACACGTCCTCCAAGACCGCCTTCCGGATCTCAAACTCGTCGAGTTCAAGCCCCGCATTTATCATCTGCCGACGTGGCTAGAACCTGCCAATGATTATGTAGATTGTAGACGCCTGGATGAGGGTGCAGAGGCTGCAATGCGATGCTTAGAAGGGTTGCCCGGTATTTTGTTGGAGTATAACCTCAAGCCTACCTGGAGGTCTTTTTATAGATATCAGCAATATAGAGTTGAGACCGAACGACCTCTCCACCAGCGACCGGTTATCCATGGTTCGTCCGTTCCTTCTGCCAAGTGGGGTGTCCAGATTTAGTCCTGACGACTTTGGTTTGTCTGGACCTCGGTAGATGATGCCAGTACCACCGACTCGGAAGAGGAAGACTCAGATTTGAACTGGGACACGTTCGAGATCCCGGACACGCTTGGGCAACAGAGATCCAGAAGGTGTGGGTCAGGGTTTGTTCCACGGTTTCTCCGGAGGATATTGAGAGTTTGAACATCAAGCGCTCAAGTCCGGATCGAACTACGAGTGATAGTGAACTTCAACGACAACATCCAAGGTTAAAGATACAGGGCACGTTTTTTCTTATTCGCGTCAATTTTAAGAGATGTTAATGAAGTGGGGTTCCCTTACTATACCATATAGTAGTATTGAATGCATGTTATTTAAGTCTACGGTCGACTCGGAACACGGCATAATTCATATGCTGCCGAACAGAAGAGCGCGATATCGATTGATCATGGCGATGTGATTGTTCGGTGTGCATCGTTGATTATTATAAGTAAGCCGGCTATCGTCAACGGAAAGCTTGCGGGGTTTCTGGATAGAGAGCCACTGAAAATGCAATGGCCGACACCACCCCGGGTTGTTCACCAACCATTTGGATGGGACTTAATTTTGACTTTATTCCGCTTCATCGAGAATCAAAAGACATAAAGGTTAAAGAGAGAGGTAAGGGGCACCACACGGGCTTGGCCGTACTCTCATTCCAACTCTTCGTTGAGTATCAAGTTGATATGGACTTGAAACGAGGTTGGCAAAATGAACCTCTGGATTGATGGAGGAAGGACCCAGTCAAGCCACCAATGAGGAACTTCGAAAAAACTTTGAGAGAATTGTTTGTCGTTATTTCGAAAGGCGTAGTGTGGAGATGGTTGGGTGAGAGACTTGGGGTGCTATGGGGTTGTTACATAGATTGGGTGTTTCGGTGAAGTAATTGAAGTAGTCGAAGTAGACAAAGGTAGTATGAGTCGCGCATAGTCCTACTCCAAGCGAGTCCCTCTGTCAGCCTACTCCAGATTCTCTACTGCCAAGTAAGACACAGAGACGTTATAGAGCGACGTATCAAGCCACGACTCGATCTTCCAATCCATTCCAGTCACCGTGACATTCGACGTGATAGCCCGGATACGAATGACCCCGCGGACCTCGAAGTGGTTTAAAGCCACAAAAACGGCTGGGGGTTTTTGGAACGGGCCACCGTCAAAGTCAACATGTCCCTCGAGCTTCTTCTGCCAGACCCCGCCCGACTGCGCTCGGAACTCCCCACAGGCCATCCGAAGACCCTGCGGCCCACCCTCAGGGAACGCAATCCAATGCACTTGCCCATTCGCCAACGTCCCGCTCTCTTTCGCGCCGATGATATGTAACGTGAACCCTCGGCTATCGATGCTAGTGGCAAAAGCTCGGAGCTCCCAGGTCTTCGCTTTCTTCCCGCCCACGCTAAAGCCTCCAATCGCAAGGAGCACCCGTGGGGGTGTGACAAAAGGATGCTGGAAGTCGATCCTCTGCGCGATGCCCTCGCCCGTTTTCCACGACCGGTAGAACTGCGAGTCGACACAGCCTGTTTGGAGGAGCGGCGACTGGTCCGCAACGAGCCATGAAAGACGCGCGTCATAGAGACGTGTGCTGCTCCAGGAATCAAGGTGGCATCTGAAGCCGGCGGCGTGGATGTTGTCGCTATATGAGAGGAGGTGGATCTCGTCGTCGTTGGATCCGACATCCAGTTCGCAGATGCCGAGGAGTATGGAGGGGAGACAGGGGCGGGTGGGGAAGGAGAGGTCTTCCGCGTGGCGTTCACCATCGCTTACTGCAAAGAACCAACGCCCGGACCTTAAGATCGATGTTGAGTAGGTTCCGATTGAGACTTTACTACTCTATGTCGGCAAGGTGAGGTCAGTGGACTAGTCATAACAGGGATGCGGGAGACGAACAGACCTGAGAAGCTGAGGGATCGAGTTCCGAGCGGCCTGGGAGGGTGGAGGAAGTTACAGTGCCTACTGTATCAATATATTTAGGATTCGACGTGATGACCAGGTGAATGACTTCCTCGTCCTTTCTTCTGTCTGCGAGTATCGCAGCAGCAAGTGATCGAGTGAATGGAATCAATGAGAAGGATAAGCCGAAGTTTTGGAGCTTCTCAGACCATTGGCGTTCGAGAGGTGCATCAACAGACAAAGACTCCTTTGGCTGGATTGACAAATCGACCAATACCATTTCAATTTCCGCACAGCAGAATAGGAATGGAATCACGAACCTGCCAAAGCCTAAGTTTCCCTATCTCAGCCTCGATCCCAAACTCTTTCGCTAATTCTTCAACAAACAGAGACCTACAGTTTGCAGAACGTCCTTCAAAAATGGAACGTGGAATATCGATGGGAAATGGGGTATCGTGAACACGTTCTTCATCGATGAACATATAATTCAAGGTGGTGCTGTCATTACCACCCTCAAAAGTTGGCTGCGTGTCAACCATTGTGGTGGAAGGAGAGTTGGAGTAGTTTTTGTCTGTCGTTGGTGGTCCCGGTGATAGAACCATAAGCGACAGTTGGGCGATGGATGGATGGATCTTCCCGTTGTATGTACATACATCACGATCAGTGCACGGGCCATAGCCTTCTCAGAATAAATATATGTACCAGTACGGCATGCACGTGGATGATCGCTGGTTCTGTATCTACCTTTCGTACCTCCTGTCACTGATGGTTCTGTCTCGCTTTCCAGGACTACCAACAACCGACGAACGCGACTTTAACGAGTCTTTCTCTACCGCAATGGTTAATATTCAATGGGACGATGGTGATGGAAACATCATGCTTAATTGTACTGATCGACAAGGATTGTATTAACAAGAGCCTATTTCCCATCACAATCCCCCTTTCCCTCTTGGAATAACGTTCTGTAGAGCTCAGGGGCTTGTTTGTTGAAGAAATCAGCAAAGAGTTCGCAATAGAGGTTAGAGTATCGCAAGTTGTGTTTTGGAAGGTTCGTAACTGTATACCCTAATAGGATTCTCATCGGTTCATCAACTTAGCCATAAGAGCTATTGCTCGTCAATATACCTTCACAACTGGGGACATGGGTCGAGAAGCTAGAGAATTTCAACAAGTCCTTTTTGCTGATCCCATTAATTCCGTCGCTTTCCGTCGCGCTTGCAGATACTATCGGGGACAAAGAAGCCGTTCACCTCGTCGTAACCTTCCACTCTGAGCACATCGGTACTATAGGCACTTCCTCTTCCAATCTTCCACACCAACCCGGGTTGGAAGCATCAATGGGGTACGTTCATCTTCCGCAATCACAGTCCAACCTCGATGAGTGCTCACATTCGTACTACGGGTGATGGTGACACAGACTATTGCGATTGGAACCTATTCGACGCTTATAGCGAGATCAGGACGCGATTGTAGATAGCTGACAGAGGGAGAGCGACATGTTGGAGACATTGCCTTTCTCGCACAGTCCTCCCTGCCATCGATCATATTAGGTATCCGTGAAATCGATATTGGGTCGCACAACGACGAAATATCCCTCCTTTCGTATACCGACAATCTCCATCCAGGAGGGTTTGAATGCCACCTTGACATGTCAGGGCGTACACACATGTATGATGCGCAGCTCGACTGGCTCGCCTTTGACCCCCACCCCCCCTGATGCCTGTCCTCCAAACCGGCTGCGTCGCCTCGTAATCCTATAGGCCCCAGAGGACTGGGGGCGATATAACCCGCCGAATCAATTTCTGGCGTTCCTTTGGCACGCCTCCGAGAGTCGTTGTAGCCCTCAGCGGCTTCGATGTTGGACGGACGAGAGCGGGACACTGGGAGCTCAATGCGTTTGCTACCAACATAGACAGCCGCGGGTTCACCATCAACATCCTCAGCATGACGAACCAAGGGGAGTTGGTGAATGGACAGGTCCATTGTATCGCGTTTCCGGAGGGGGATGCCTTGGGCCTTCCGGGCATGACCGCCCGAGAATTCGGCGTGGGCGCTACCCTGGAGAAGCCAAATGAGTCCAAAGGGCACATTGACTTTGATGTCCTATTCAAAGCCCCACCAATGATTTTCGTGGGGTTGAACCACTTTGATGTGGAGAATTACATTCGTATTAGTCTCCAGATCTCGAACACGACGGCTGTGGGAATGGATTGGAGGATTGCGACGTGGGATGATACGAAGCTCCATCACGTATCTGCGTCTTTTTTGGCAGTGGAGAATTCTTCGATAAGAGCGAGCGGTGCAAACTGAACAAACCATAGGATTGAATGTAGTTATAGCCGTATTTATGGCCCATCCACAGCAATGAATTCTGGGAGATGCTGACCCGTTGAGATCAGTTTCAAGCCCAAACACTAGTCTTGACCTTATTTCATGCTCTGATAATGAGTTTGTGTCCATCAACAGATAAGGATTGAATGAAAGAACGAGCGTCTTAGGTATGGATGCCACTGGCATTACGGCACGATTTTGATGCGGTACCCTCGGTGCTACGTACCACCCGTGATGCGTGATGGCGAAAGCGGACTCTCCAGCTACTGACTCTCCCTTCAGTGACGGGAATTAACACAACGGTGCATATAATTTGGTAGTCCAGGCTATTTCGTTAGTAAAGGAACGCCAAAGGTCGAACTGGGAACGCACAATAATATCATGTCAGCGTAGAAACGACCGGCCAATCTCGTTCGAGCCTGTCCATCGGACATACTATTCCTTTATCTTAACGTATTCCGCTGGTATCTTCATCGAGAAGTGCGAGAAGGAAAGGAGGAAGGAATGAGTCGAGCAATTCGAAAGAATGCATTTTGCATTTGTTGTTGTTTGTGCCAAAAGACTTAGGCCTCCGACTCGCATCATTGCGGCCCACCATATGACCTGTCTTCCGCTTCGTATCTTCGTATCGCCATCAATGAATGCAAATGCTCAATCTTATGCAGCGCCTACTGACGGTTTCGTCATTCCTTCTCTGCAAGCCCTAGCTAGTTGAATACCGCGAGTAGGTAAAAAACACACAGCGTCAGGGAGCGGCGTCGCTGA
The DNA here is from genome assembly GCA_900156845.1 of Coprinopsis strossmayeri. Taxonomy (NCBI): domain Eukaryota; kingdom Fungi; phylum Basidiomycota; class Agaricomycetes; order Agaricales; family Psathyrellaceae; genus Coprinopsis; species Coprinopsis strossmayeri. Next base: position 33,823 of record FTPT01000283.1, on the reverse strand, counting down.
CTGATGATGATGGACGAAAGACGGCAGTGCGATGAGAATGGTGCCTTCGGCAGTGCGACCATGGGTTCAAAGGGCATGTACGTACGTGGAAACCATAAATGATCCCCGTGTCTATACATAAATGAAAACATGACCGTATTATGGGTATTGAGTACTATCATAACGTCTCGCGGTTGATGGCCCAAAAGGATCGCGGGTCACTATCAACAATGTGACGGAGGTCGATACCATCGATACGGTGCTTTACAACTATTAACGTCCCTGTGCTAGCTCTGGATCGCACACACAGTTCATCCCGGCTCGTGTGAGGGCAGGGGCGGAAAGTTGGAGTTCAGCCAGAGAGGGCTGAAACTGAATTTGGCTGGGTAAGTAAGTCTTAATATAACGACTTGGGATAATGCCTATTACACGATTACAAATGAAGTGAGTAGTGCATCCGGAAGTAAGCGGGAAGATGTATAATACTTGCTTGTGATATCGCCGTCGATGCCTTGAGTCCGCAGCAAGGACTGGCACCTTCTCGAGAGTGGGTAGCAAGTGGGTGATGTCCACCATGAGGCCGCACGAATGGCATCATGGAGCGGGTAGTCGTCCGTCCATTCCGCCGCATTCCGACGTATCTATTTCCGATCCAAGGCATCCAAAAATAAAGGGGAGCGTCCCTTCACGGGCGGGTTGATACGTCCACGGAATGGGTCGAGCCTTCCGACTCTAATGACCTTCAGGGAGAGGTCGTTGAACCAATGTAAAGTGGGACGCTGAGTACGGAACTGTGTGGCATCCATGCCATAGGCATTCGAGCGAAAAACTAGGAAGATAGTGGAATGTATGGGTATGTGGAAACAGCATGAATGTTCCCGGGATCTGGTACTATATGAATAGCTATCATGAGATTATATCACATGAGAATAAGAGAGAATAGCGTTGTGCTTCTAGCCCTACGTATACAGACAACTTTGAAGGACTTTCCATTGCGCTCTCTCAGTTATAAAGCCCCTATATTAGCGTGCTTATGCGTAATTATATATCTACATTGTCCCTTCGTCTTCCCGCTCGCTTTCCATCCAAATCCGAATTATTCGAGTCCGATGGTAGCGGATCAACAACCCGATAGGCCGGAATCATTCCCCGTGACAGACAAACGGTTCTTGTGGATGTGCGCCTGTACTCTGAGAGACTAGAGGAAATGGTACAGATAAACCAGCGTATGATATCAGGCGGAGTCCAGTGGCGTCGGATAAGGCCGCGATAACAACACCCTACGGGCATTATATGTCAAAGCTTTATTTCCTTTTCCAAGTAATTCTTGGACTCGAACAATCAACTACCTGATCTCGGCGCCAATCGCCTTCTCAGTGCCAATGTCCATAATCCGATTGTGAACGTTCCGGAGCTGCTCGTGGCGCCCCTTGATACCTCTGAATGGGACGTTCACTACGACAGAATTACTATACCACCTTATACCTTCATACTCGTCGAGTGGTTGGGACCATCGAGGTAGCCATTCTAGTATGGAAACGTAAAGTGGATGTATGTAAGTGCATAAGATACCTCGGAAAATCCCGTGGCGCTGCCAACGGTGCTCGGTAAATGTATAGCCTCCACATCATAAACATTGGGCTACTAATTCCGTCCCAGGTCGTCACTCCCAAAATAGTGAACCGTTGACAGGAGTGTCATCAGTCATCAGAGACACAACAAAATCGATATCTCTGAATGTTTATTCTTACGGCACTCGTGCTCAGGGCGCGGCGCTCGCCGTCATTGACATTACAGCCAGTCACTAGCGTAACTACCGCACTATGCAATTTTCACTCTCATAAAGTCTCAAAGCGCTTTCGACAATTCCTCCCTTTGTTCCTCCAACCCAGCCACTACTTCTATTAGCGGCGGTCTTAGGCTCTCTTCACCGGGTTCTAGACCCTCAGAGTGACAGGCTCGGCTTTCAAGAATCTGCCAGCAGTCATGGCATCCAACGACGAGTTTGCATTCATTCCAACCTTCAACCTGATGTATGGTGCACTATTGTTGGCCTCTTTCGTCAATACCTTGTGAGTTTCTGGTTGTTCGTTTTAATTCGTGCGGATATCTAGAAGGAGGATAGTCTATATGGAGCTGCCCTGGTCCGTCCCGCACACATACGAAGGCCCTCCAAATGACAACGAGCCCGCACCATTATTTCCTACAGGTTCTTGGTCTCTTGTACTTCCGGCGTTGCGGGAAGGGGGATCCTCTCACGGTGAAGATAACTATAGGGCTACTCATGTACGGCATCCTTTATCGAGCTCAAAGCTACACAAGGATTACAGATGATACAACTACAGAGCGTCGGCATCAGTCGCAGCTGTGGCGTCTGCACACCAAAGCTTCGACTCATTTGTCAACAAGTTCGGGAGGCAGGACCTCTTTAATGAGATTGTACTGTGAGTACTGTGTCCCGAGCTACTCCTTGCTGATCACTTATACCGTTCAAACATCGAACAACGAGCAGGTCAGCACCGGTACGCTCAGTCGGACATTGGGAAAGGATAAAGGAACTGATATTTGGTGGTGTAGCTGAAGTATTTTTTCATCGTGCGTTCCCTTTTGACCGCCACACAATATCTACTGATATTTCGAACAGTACTTCACAGCATTTATTGCGCAAATGTGCGTCCGAGCTTCCAAGGAGCTGATAAACAAATTGATTGCTCATGGTATAATACCACTATTCGCCCAGTTTCTTTGCAGCACGAATTTGGAAAGGTGAGAGATGAGTCCTGAACGATCTATCGGTGGTGGGCTGTACTGAAGGGCCACTTAGTAGGAGTCCACTTTCGCTCGATGTTCCGATGGTTGACAATCCCCGTTGTGAGTTCCTCACTCGGATTTCGGACTCCCAGGGATTTATAATCTACAGGTCATTCTGGCGTTCCTCCAACTAGGTTCGTTACATCTATTCATGTAAGATATCTACTGAACGACTGACAATTGTAGGGTCTGGCCTCACGCAAGTCTCCTTGATGTATGTTCCTACGAATAATGCCATGGCCCCGTTCGTCATGCGAATGATAACCAACACCCTTCCAAGGCTTCAAAGCAAGCTATTCATCACGTTGGATGAGCAATCGCAACTGTTAGGCGTGAGTACTACTACTCACGCCGAACAGCGTGATGTCCTAACCTTATCTTTGCCTTCCAGACCGTGGTTGTAATGCAGGGGGTATGTACGGCTATATGTGACGTACTAATTACCACTACACTTTGCTGGATATTTCATGTCCATCGCTCGGGTACACGGAGGTATCTCAAATATGGTTTTCTAGGTTCCTTGAACAATACTCATCCCGATATACCGGACTAGAGCGAACACAGTAATTGACCGAATGATAATCTACGCGGTGAACCGTGGGGCAATGACAAGGTGAGTCAACACTTTGAACCGCCGCTGTTTCTGGTGTCTAAGATTCTATGTCTAGTATATGTGCCCTCCTGTATCCATTGCTGGTATGTCCGATTGACGAAGCATTGGAAAAGCAGATTGATGGTTAACTTGGGATTCTCTCACCAGTACGCCTACGCATCCGGCACGCTTTACTTGTGCGTCTCCATGATGAGGCCTACCGAACGGTCTATAGACTAAACGTGGACCACCCATCTAGCCTCATACCCTTAGAAGCGATGACACATTGTGGGTTAAATGTCTTACCTCCTGAGATCCCTGGAAGGCTGAGTATCTGACCCATGTAGGCTATGTTATCTCGGCCGTTACAGTGTAAGTATTGAGCCGCAGAGCCAACAGAACTTGGTCTTACATATCATCCTATAAAGTCTTACAAGTCGCGAGAGGCTCCGCCAAGATTTCGAGACTTCATTCCACCTATCACAATTAGTTACAGCAACCAATACCCTAGCCGGAGCTCCGTCGGCTCTTGATTCGTCGTCGAGGGTAAGCCCCTCGATACTAGGCCATGTTTATGTCGGATCTTGCCATCTAACATTCTTCACAGAATGACAGGGACCAGGAACAATCACCAGACAAAAGAGACTCGGGGGAGGCGTAGTTCCAACTGTTGGCCGGGCTCCGAATTACCCGTTTATACTTTATTATTAATTTATTGCTGTCTATCGTATCTCGTTCAGTCCATGGCCGGAGAGCCTGCGCTCATTCGTGTCAGATTCTCTGTGACGTACTACGTCTCGCAATTGAGAAAGGATTTTATCAATTCCAATGTTATGCCAGTGAGAATCATGCACGACCATGATCTATCACCAAGGTATGCGGCAGATCCCTGACCGCGACTGACGATGCAATCTCTTTCTAACCCCTTTTCACATTCCATAGGAATCGGATCAGGCCTCAGGGGTCAGACGCGCATCTCACGTGGCCTCCTCATGGTCCTTATTAGGGCCTTATATCCCCAGGTCCCAGGTCCCATGTACTCCATTTTGACTAGCACGTCTCGACATACAAGAGCGCTCACAATGGCTATACTTCCAAATAGTGACATGGTGACGGATGTAACATTTAACTATATGCTGATCGATGGAGAACATGTCTATGACAGCCCATTCCCAATTACCTTCCCCCTTCATCTCGTCCATGGGCGCTCTGTAGAGTGTAGAAACATACTTGTGGAAGGAATACTCAAGGATTTTGGGATCGAGGTTGAAATAGGTCATATGAGGCTCTGGAAGGTTAGTGGCTTCATGGCAAACCGTCATGGCAGAAGGTATCCTCATCGATTCACCGATTTAGCCGAATGAGCCACTGTCGGTTGAGGCACCTTCCCATCGCCAATGGACCGAGAAACTAGCAACCTTTAAAGAGATTTTTTCGTTGATTCCATTCACCCGTTCGCTTTCTGTTGCACTATCAGACACATTAGAAGACGACGAAGTCATCCACCTCATCGTAATGCCCAATGCCACATGTATGAATACCATAGGGCACTCATCTGCCAATCTACCCGGGCAATCCGGACTGTGTACATCAGCTTCTCAGGTACGTTGATTTTCATGATCTTGGATTTGAATAAGTACATTCACACCCCTACGGGAAATGGCCATACAGAGCATCGTCATTGGGACCTACTCAACATCCATCCGGAGGTCAGGCCACGACTGGTCAGAGTGGACAGATGGAGAGCGACATGGGGGGAAAGTCTCTTTTCCTGCGCTGTCCTCTGTCCCATACGTCGTCTTAGGCATCCGAGGAATTGACATAGGCTCACATGACGACGAGTTACAGTGTACCTCCTCTCTTACACCGACAATCTCCACTCTAGAGGCTTTCATTGTCTTCTTGATCTGTCGGGGCGTACCCACCTATATGATGCAAGAGTTGACTGGATGGTTGTTGATCCTCTCCTGACACCTCTCATCCAAACCGGTTGCGTCGACTCACAGTTCTACAGGCCTCAGAGAAGGGGCAGTGGGATTTCCCGGCGGATCGACTTTCGACACCACTATAACGCCCCTCCAAGGGTCATTCTTGCTATCAGTGGTTTTCGGGTTGGAGGAATCAACAACAGGCATTGGGACCTTCGAACGTTTGCTACCAACATCGATAGTCGTGGGTTTACTATCGACATTATTGGAGCGAAGGATAAAAAGGCTTTAGCCAACGGACAGGTGAATTGGATTGCATTTCCAGAGGGCGGTGTACCGGGCCTTCAACTTATGACCTCTGGTGAATTCGGGGTCGGGGATACCCTGGGCACCGAGCCAAACAAATTCGATGGCCATATCGACTTTGATGTTCCATTCCAAAGTCCACCCGCGATCTTTATGGGGTTGAATCACTTCGATGTTCACAATAACATTCGAATTTATCTCCAAACCTCGAACATAACAGAAGCCCGGATGGACTGGAAGATCGTGACATGGGACGATACAGTTCTTGATCACGCATCCGCATCTTTCCTGGCTGTTGAAAATCTGGTGTCGATTCAGGGAGAGAACTAGTTCAATCATTAAAAGTACATCTTATGGTCCGAAACTCTACACATGCTATGTCGTACACTTCCGAATTCTAACTCGCCAGATTGTCCTTTGTGTGCTCTCCTCACTTGGCCGCCCGAGAGATCAACTCTAATCCCTCAGATCCCGTGTTCTCCTCGCGTATTTGCGTGCTCATTGACATGCTTAGTGAGGATTTGAAGTGGAGGAAAATTGGCGACTATTGGGTGCAAACTTCGCCCCTCTGGGTTTGTCGTACCCAAGTCGTACAGAAACCCAGTTATGTCTGTGCTGGACATACTCCCAAAATGATGGCCGTGGCACTGACGCCGGGTGGAATACCGGTTGATGGCATCAACTCTCACGGCGTTCGTGGGAGCTCGAGTTGGTTCTTGTTCAACAACCGCCATCATCGCTGCGTCGCGCGCGTTCTGGGACTGTACACCGCGTTTACCAGGACTATGGTGCGTTTTATAGCTCTTTAAACAAAGCTTGGCTCACATACTTGCCTTTACCCGACAGGTTTCCCCCATCACAAGTCTCCGAGTCGCACTACCACCTGCCGTCTTCTAATTCCCTGGCATCAACCCTGGAGCCGGAAAAAGGAGCTGCAGAGCCGATGATGGCCTGGAAAACTGCGGCTATGTATTCACATGTTTCTGACTTCACGCCAGGAGTCCCTGTGCGGATGGGGGTGTCTCGGAGAAGGCAGTGGTATCAGGGTACCCCGTGCGTCTAAAATCAGTCATATTACTTCTTTGGCTAGTTCGCTAACTTCAAAAATAGATACTCGATTCTGTTTAGGGGTGAGTGTGTGCAGAGACAAACCTACGTTGGTACCAGTGCCACCGGGCATTAAGTCTGGTTGTGCCAGTCTTCTTGGCGACAAATCCCAGTGACGTCTAGCTACGTCCGACTGCCCTGTCGTCGCTGAGCACACCGCTGAGCTTGCTGCATCCGCCATTGCCTCGTATGGTGCAGCTTTAGCTTGACTTGGCCGAAGTTGTGTGACGGGGCCACCACCCCGAGGGCGGCCCTCGAGAACACTCGTGATTCTTGGAGTTCCCGGCCGTCCCTTTAGACTAAGAATCGGAGGGTCGATAACATGCCCTTCATGTGAGGCCTCCATGCGCGCACGCCTACCCGGTCCCACCTTTAAGCCAGCGCACACTTAAAGGTGGAGACAAATTTGAGAGCGCGGAGATCTTCCACCACGTCGTCCAACTCCTCTTGAGTTCGGATGCCTGCCAAGATGGTCTAAGCACGGCATTCGTTTCGTAATTGGCTTCCCGAGCTCCCGTTGTCTGAGTGGGCGGTGGAGGCGTACCATGCTGAACTCACAGCAGCTTAAGTGGTGCCAAGGTGATGATACTATCTTGGTGCTCACGATGAGGTAGGGAGGTGTTATGTTGATGTCAGGGTTCTATCCCGTCTGAAAACCTGTGAGTGGCTAGATCGAGTAAGGGCTCAGTTGAAATTTTCCCTTCGTTGGATAAGGTTTAAATGGAACCTGAGTTGATTGCATAGCCTCAAATTCATCGAGCCTTGTAATAGTGGCAGCACGGGATGATGATACCGAGATGGGCACCCATACACAAATATACCAACTGTCAGGCAATACAAGAAACATCTTTTGTATGATCCCTTACCTGTGCTATTGTGCCGTCGCCTTTACCTGGTGTTGCCTGGGACTTCGGATCCAACGTTGTAGAATGATGAATAGCCCTAGGGCTGTGCACGATCAACGCCTAGCCACGACGGCTGCACCCCATACATGTGTTCTTAGCTCAAGGGCACCTGGACTATGCCTAGCTATGTGACAGAGGCCATGTTTAAGTTTACGTTGAAGGTCTGGTTTCATTTAGACTTATGGCCGAACACCTGGACTCTCCTTACTATACTGTCGCACTCATTTTTGGGGGCATCACGGCGCCAGCCCCTGTTCGGCTTGAGGGAATGTTCGCTTCCATGTACTAGTAGTTACATATCTGCAAGGCTTGTGCAACGCACCTGCGATGCGTTGGCGACTTTCATGTGCTGTACTTGGTCAATATGATAATGATCAAACCAAACAATGATAAATCCCCGTCAAGTTCCCTTTCTCTGAGTCCCTGGCGAGGAGACACGACTATCCCAATCGGATTCCCAATGAGGTCAGATTACACGCAAGCTGTGCTTATCAGACCTTCCGCTATGTATATCGCTTCCGAGATAGAATACATGGTACTGGACGAGTCTGTGCCCCTGAAGAGAAGTTAGGGAGCAAGAGAGAAGATAGAGTTAGATAGTGATCTATGCAGCTCGATAAAAGGGATTCGGGATAGCATTTCCCAGGGGGTGAATGCAGCCAACCGTATTTAAAGCGATTCTATTAAGAGAAGCCAGAAGCTTCCGATACTAAGAAGACTGGATGCCGTGGGATTGGGTACTAATGAGCGCTTATAACCTCCGCGAGTTAGAGGTTTGTACCCCAATTATGTCACCGCACAAGCTATTCAATCGACAGGGGCACCTGAGTGCGATTCAAGCCCCGTCAACTTTTGAATTGAACAACGGAAATTTTGAACCATTCAATGCTCTTCTATATGACAATCTCATGCTAGCCCCGTGGTACAGCAACACCAAACGCTCGAGTTTCGAATTCTGAGCTTCTCAAGTGAGACCGAACGGAGGGGGGAGGCGTCAGCTGTTGTTACTGACACAACGGTCCTCGCTTAGAAGCTCGAGCCCATTCTAAATTGAACTTCTCAGCGCTTACAACATAAAATCAACGTTCAATCTGGGCGCCTCAATAATGGTCATTGCTATCATTGATAACTCGTGGTGCCCCAGTCAACTAGTCGATATTCAAACAGATTCAATTCATTGTGTCACATTAAATTGTACAAGTGCGAGTTTAGCATTCCTTTTCAATCCCTTTTGTCACCTCTTACTAGTGCTCGCTCTTCATCTAACTGAGGGCCTAGCTTCGCATCTTCGCGATGGCGTTGATATATCCAGTAAATGACCATAACGGAGATGGTCAGGACTATAGTCACCACCCAATAGAGCCAGAGCGTGGGTGAGGCTTGAAGAGGGAATGGCGCATTCGACTGGGGTGAATCCTTCTCTACCGTGCTTAGTTCCCCTACATTCGCCTGCCCGGGTGTCATTTGGAAAAATATGGTGCTGAAGAAGGTCTAGCAACTCGTCAATAGCCATCCCCTTGTCTTCGTGGAAGATACACACTGCAATAAATGATGGGGGAAGAAATAGCATTGTCATCACGGCGATTCTATAGATAACTTGGTATTAAAGCGCTTCCAGGTCAATTAGGCATAAGACATACTCACGTTCTCATTGACGCACTATCCTTTCTTGTGTCGGATGCAATGCTTAAATTCATCGTGGTTGACAGAAGAGACAGCGAGCTGCTTATACGGAGTTCCCTTGCTAACAGATTCGTCTCCATCGCATCAATCAGATGCTCCGACTCAGCTCGTCCCGAGTCCAAGTTGTTCTCTGAGCTATCTGGCCTTTGGAATCGCTCATTTAGCCCGCGTGTAAAAAGCTGCAAAATGCGTAACTGGGTTTTGTAAGCTCCTTGAATCCTGTGCATGTCTTTATATGACTCCAGTTGCGATTCGTTAATCTGATGTGAACATTAAGATCAGACTTGATTGAGCGAACGATATACGGACCAGTTTTGACGTAGCTTCATAAATTCGCATATATTCCCCATACAGGTCATCATCGTTGCATATAACAGAGTCAATGAAGAGGAAAGGTAGTTTCTTTTTTGTGTTCAAGCTATTGATTAAGTTCTTATGAAGATCTTCACCGAGGTTATCAATGGCATATGTGGAGGGTTTCCTAGGCTGTAATGAGTGGCTAAACCACACGGTCATTGGTCCCCCGGTAATAGTAGTGGTATAAACTCCATCTTCCAAATGTTTAGTGTCAGATGAATGGGTCTTAAATGAGAAAGATCTTACTGAATGTGCTGTCATCCAAGGGCAATCCTGTTGGAGCCTCAGCATCCTGATCCCCCCCTTGACTGCTGGAATTTGACTGTTGCAGAGGAGGAAGCGCCAAAATTCTTGAATCAGACAGGAGGAGTGCCCCATCGAAGAAGCACGGCGAAATGCCTAGATTCTCTGCCATCCATTTTTGGACTTTATATATCTGCTCGGACTCCAATGGAGCCATTGACTTCCTGCACTCCAGGAGACTATACACCGTATCGGTCTCTGCACGATGGATGCACTAGAAAAGCAACCTACATAATTCGTGCAGTCAAAGTTGAATTTTGGGAATCCTAGTAAGATGATGGTTAGCCGAGTCATATAAACATGGGCATCAATCCTATCTGTGTCACTTACAATAAATTTGGCCAGGTTCTCAGTGTTAAGGCTCAAGTTTGCCTGACCAACAATGGATCCGTCGCTGTGCACCTGAAGAAGAAAAAAAACATTTGCAAACTGCTTGCCGTTTGTGCCTTCGGCGAACATCTCGTAGTTGCCCTCTAACGAGGCATGGTAGGATTTTGAGAAGATCTCCCGCTCTGGTGCCCGCAGTCTCCAGGCTATCCCATCGCTGGTATCTGACATATCTGATAGGGTGTGGAGTTATGGGAGCGGTGTAGAAGTTTTCCGAACCGTTGATCAAAGGTTCATTATAATAGGGTTCCAGGCAAGTATTTTTAATATGCCAAATTACCTTAAGGAGCATAGGAGCGTTGGTGTGGGCATCATTCAATCGGTCAGACACTTGCTTCGTGGCGCAGAAGGGCCGCTGAGCGGCCAGTAGATCTCGATTGATCTCCGTACCCACGACAAGCAAGGAATCTCGATATGTAAGCACACCCTTTCAGCCTCTGTCACCCGCCCGCATACAGCATACTGGATGCAGTACAGCCCTTGGGCAGCTCTTATACTGTACTTGCTCCACCTGACGATACACCGAGCTGAAGATGTCCACACAGTTCACTTTCTTTCCTAACACCAAGAAGAGTATTATCCACCGGGATCGAAAGGCAAATGACGATGTGTGGTCGCAGATAAAGCCAATAGGTGTGTATGTCTGCCATCGAGTACGTCTAATTCAGTTTAAACATTGTCTATGTAGTTCCAGTATCGAGTAGTACCAGGTCTAATGGGAGCGGGAAAGACGGTGTTCGCTCGGGTAGAGGTTCCAAGCAGGGGCACGTGTCTGGAGACGTTGACGAGTCCGGTGAAGACGAGGGCAAACGGAGTTTGTATAGAGTCCTACTATATAGCGGGGCTATTCTAACACTTTCTTGCTGTCACCACCATTCGTCCAGCAGATAACAGCAGGATTCCTAGCCCTCAAAACAGCACGAAAGGCACGGGAGATGCATCAAGCCCTGTCCGTCAGGAAACACGTCCTCCGAAGTTTCGCACTCTGGCCAACTTTGCCATGCTAGCCCTCCGTTTACTCAAACGTAGGTACTCAACTATATCAACAGTACATTATGACTGAGAATCGAACTAGCGTCTGGGACTACCCCAAAGGATGGGAATGAAAGTAAAGGGGGAAATCCAGATGTTCAGAGGTAAATGCCCCCATTCTGCTATTAGCCAGTCCCACGAGAGACAGACTCAGCAACGACGAGGAATTCGTATCCAGAGGACGACAGAGTGCGGCACTATTTAAATATTTAACTCGTCATATCGCCTCCGTTCTACATACGAGCCAATAATTTCGGAACAGTCTCAGTACTAGTTATCTAGATTCACATGGATCTGCTCAACAGGGACCAATTAGGCGGCCGCATGGGACGACCTCGATGGGATTGACAGATGGGCAACGTTTGACGAAATGACAACACTTCCAATTTTGCGCTAATTCGCCGTGAGCGCTGGATGTTCAATATGTTTTATATTATTATATGTGACTACAAACGTGCACAAGGACTCGGAGTATCAATTATCTGACCTATTCGATGAACGAGATAGTTCATCCTTGTGATCTGAGGAAAGCGAATTGACTTCGGAGTTGTTTCGCTCGGAGTCAGGCCGTTGGGCACTGAATATACCGGATACTAACCTCGGGCATAATGGCAAGGAACGAGACGTGCTGAGCAATCGTTATTAGCAAAGGACCAATACTATATAAGGGAAAGAGATCGGCGAAGAAAAGCCCTCCAGAGACAACTATCGATTGGCTAAATCCATAAGCGCCGAACGGGGTCAAAACTCCGCTCGCCAGATCGCCGTGCTTTGCTGTGAGAGCTCTAACAGCGCTGAAGCCTGACTGTTAGGCGCTGGGAAACAAGGACACAGAGACGAACGGTAGCTAGTACAGAACCGACTGGATTGGCTTCCTTTTGATTGGTAAATGTCGAGTGGTTCTATGCTCTGAAATATCAAGAAAAGCTGAAACGAATGATCGGCGGATGTGGGATGACGCTCATTACGCTGTTTTTCATCATCGTTTACGAGACCTTCTTATGACATGGATCTCAGGGATATCGAGCGCGGAATCTAGTTGACATACTTAGTCCAATCAGCACTTAGAGCTTAGAACAATACAGTGTTCTTTAAATGTAGCTGTTCGGAGAAATGCGTTTATCGGGCAGATGGACCATCGCCATGCGGCGGTGTGCTTAACACGTTTTAGCTCTTCCATTCGCATACTGACAACATGCTCCAAGGGCATTCATTTTTAGGCGCTCGGGGATCCCCTCTCTGTGCGTCACAGTTCAGTCTTGGACCGTGTGTACGGGTTAAGCCTTCCAACTTGGATGCTGAAGACAGATCATGTGTTCCCGCCTCAAGGCAAGAACTGCGGTTCAGAATTCGAAAAAGTGCGTCGATAAGCATCGGACACACAGGGGTGAGCCTTCTGCTGTAGCCTTCTGCTGTCTCATCAATCGTGTAATGTAATATGGATGAGGGATACAATTCGGCACCTTGTAGCAGAGCTCTCAGGGATCACGCCGTACCGCATGTAGCAATTCGACTCCAGCAGATTCGCCCAATATGGGACCCATATATACGCATTTCCGTTTTCATGGTTTCGGGTATATGAGCGTTTGAACCCCGAGTCAAGGGTCCAGATAGCTTTGGTAGACTTCAACCTCCTGGGACGGGCGAATCAAAAGCCCCTGCTCCCTATCCTCCCTACCCAGCCCTCGCAGCAGAAGAGCTACCCCAGACCGCGTGCAAATATAATCAGTAATTACCGATTTACTATATCTTGCGTTTGGGCGCCAGACGATAAATTTGGGGTATATCGACAGGTACCCACTGTCGCCCTTTTGGTCCCTTTGATCAATGGCGTTCCCATTACCGTTGCCCCTCCCATCCGGAGGTCGTAATTTTTTGCCTAAAAAGTAGAATCAAGTCCTGGAAGTACATAAACACATTGCTATGTCTTACGTTTGGCTGCCAGACAAGAAAATTGAGATAACAAAAATAGGCCTGATGTTTGTTTACATATGTTGTGCCCACGCTTCATCCGACCGCGAAACCGCAACTTGTCTTTTCCTAGGAGGTCCCACCCCTCCATCAACCTCACTGCCGGGTCTATGTGCTGAAAACCGATGATGGGGTATATTTGAGGTCGTGAGATCGCCGTGAGGCCGTCACTTCCACGCAGCCACGACTCTATTATCTCGACACCAGGTTCAGATGGGCATTCGCGGTCGGTACGAGACCACTGGATTCCGTCTCTGGAGGAAGGCGAGTCTCTGTTTTATTTTCCCCCATTAACCTGAAACTAACTCGTTCATGCTGTGATAGTTGTGTTGGCTGCCACCCTTGCACTCCCCTGCCCGCGCTCCTCTCGCTGACTCGTGCGTACCATTAACACGTAGGCCAACAGGAACAGGTGTATTGAATTGATTACAGACCTGACCCGCCCGTTGACCCATTCCATGCGTCTCTACCCATTCACTACGCACAAGACCGCATTCCTGACATGGTAAGCACTCCCTTCCAGTCTATTAGCTGTTGTGAATGCTTACGTTAATTGCATAGATGTAAGGCCGTCAGCGAAGCCCGTCCGCTACCCGTTGACCCTTTCAGTGTCGAAGAATGCGCCAATGCGCTTTGCGGCTACGGATCAGGAGATATACGACGTCTAGAACGGATACCGGCCGGTGCATTTGAAGGCGGATAAGGCTTCGAAGTCGAAGTGCGTGTCTACGCCGTTTCGGCCGCGTTGCTGCTGGCTCTCTCTGACGTTGTGCAGCTCCAGGTCCTAGGCGCGTCATGAATTGGTCGTGAAGTACCTGGGGTGTAAATGCCACCGCTCTAATAAGACGAGCCTGGAATCGCTGATCACCTACCCACGCAGCTCTTCACTCAGCCGAGACCGTGTTTGATTGGAGAGGCGGAAGTTCGCTGCTGAGAGACGTCTAGGTGAATGTCTTGCGGGGCGTTAGGGTCCTACGCAAATGTTGACAGTGTCGGTACCTCAAGATACCTATGCACAGTCTCCTCATGTCAGCATGTGCTGGAGACTGTTCACCTCCACGTTCGCGCGTGCACCCACCTCCTATCATTCTCCTACATCATCCTACATACTACGACCTTCTACAATATAATATTCTCGTGTTAATGCGAATCCGCCGTTGTCACTCTTGTTATCCTTCAACCTCCATAGGAAAATGGGTGCCAAGGTCTGGAGCAAGTCAACGTCGCACCGACCGTGGTATGGGGCGAAATTTACTACAGGGACTCCTCCGAGTATCAAAGAGACTCCTGACCGATCTGGTATAGTTTACGCCGAATCCACATTGGTACCTCCTCCATACCCTTCTCTGATCTGAATGGTTAAAAAAACGCATATCCCCTACGGTGAGTCCCTGGTGAGCGGACCGCTCACAACCGTCCCAATCGGATGAGTATATACAGAAATAGTGGAATAGAGTAGGAGTAAAAGAGTGGAATAGGACAGCAAAGGAGTGAATGCCGCCATCAGAGGCCATCAGCTGCCAAGCGGCCAATCTGCCAAGCTCCATGCATTTCCGGGCCCAAATGTACTTACAACGCCTTCTTAATTTCGTGCTCAGACCTGCTCAGACGAATGGCCGAGTTGGTAGTGGTCATTGAAAATGAAAAATATGTCTCCGGTTTGACTCGGACTACTGCGAATCACTTTACTCCTATTTTCCTCATACTAAGTTTTCGCGCAAGTCGTTTCGAAGCTGTGTTAGCTGATATCTCCTCAACAGGTTAACTTGATAGCTATTTGTGCGCAGTTTTGGCCGTTTCTCAGCGGTGTGTTCAGGCTTTGGTTTGTCAAACACCACCGTATCTTAGATCTACCAAAAGCTGAATCCATCTGATCAATTTAAAGTCACATATTCCTGCTCGGCGCTTGCTAAAGGTGTCGGTCCATAGCTGGTGACTTGATACTAATAGTCCAAATTACTCACGGCAGTCTTGTTGAAGTGCAATCTTAGTGAAAATTGGTTGAGCGCGTCTTGGGTATCCAAACTAGGAGAATAGACGCCCGAGTACATGTGCGCCCAGCAAATGCCGAGCATCTTGGCAAATAGGAAAAAGAGTGGGATTAGACAGCCAATTCCACTCTTTTGTGCTGAATTCCACTCTTTTTCTGCTTATTCCACTCTTTTACTCACAACTCCACTATTGATGGGCGATTCCATTCCACTAGAATTGTCATATCCCCAATCGGATTCTCTATGAGGTCTCATTATACACAAACTGTTCTTATCGGACCTCCCGTTCTTTCGCATGCTTCATGAGATAGAATACACGATACTGGACGGGTGCCATGGAAGAGAAGTTAGAGAAGTTAGAGAACATAACAGAAGAAGTTAAACCGTGATCTACACAGATCGATGTATTCGGGATAGCATTCGCCAGGGGAGCGAGTGTGGCCACCCGTAGCTAAAATAAAATTTCTATGGCATGGATCTCGTGGGCATTGGGCGTGGAAATTCAGTGACTTGCATAGTCAGCGCGTAGAGCTTAGAATAATATAGTGTTCTTTGAATACAGAAGTATGCCGTTCGGACAAGCGTGTTTATCGGGCAGATGGACCATCTCCATACGGCGGTGTGATCAACACGTTTCAGCTCTTCTGATCATCACATGCTGACAGCATGCAGCAAGAACGTTGATTTAGGCGCCCGGGGAGTGCTTCTGCGCGTGGGTTCAGTCTTGGACCGTGTGTACGGGTTACGCCTTCCTGCTTGTATGCTGAAGTTCGTTCATATGTGCTTACCTCAAGTTAATAGCTGCGCTCTATGTAAGATCCATGCGTTGGCATTCCTGTTTTCATAGTTTCAGGGACATGAACATTTGAACCCCCAGCCAGGAGTGGACCTTCCAATCCAGCCAAATTATAATGTATACTCGGTGAGTATATCTGTTTACTTGTCTGTTTAGGTTGCCTGACAACGCCAAGCGATAAAATACGCTTTCAAAGAACAGGAGGTCCAAAGGGATACGAGGGGCTTACGAGGTATTAAAGGGAGTGGATATCGCTCCATATTCGTCCTTCTAACCCCCTCTCAGGCCGTGTAAGGTAAGTGCCCATGCTTAGTGCCCATCGGCTAAGCTCCGAACGGATGGGCGCTAATCTCCTGAGTCATCCCAAAATGGTGGATGATGCAGTTTTACAGGCGACAATAGAAAGCATATGTCCAACCGTAAGCGTCCATTCTCCCTGACCTATAGTGGTTTCCGGGCCTATCGAAGCTAGATGTTGTTTCAAAGCGGGGAAGAAATGGGGAGTGTATTCCCGACGACCAGACAGGAACTCACTTTTCCGTTGTCAATTATCCAGCACACCGTCGGTTCGCATTCGCTTAGCAGGTGAAAGAGTGGTCGCCTGGATGAGGGATGGGTGTGGCGCCGGGTCCATCAAGTGAGGAAGGTATCACATGAAGCACCCCCCCTGTTTATGACCGCAGCCCGGGAATCAGGGTACTCTGGCCCAAACAATGATGGCACACCTATCCGTCACACTCATATCCAGAATACTGTGAAAGTATAGAAGAAGTTCTCATTCCCGAATAGCAGAACTTCTTCTAGAGCTTCCACACCATTTTCACCCGAGCTATCACGAGCGGTATTGTCTTGTAGTCCCAAGGCGACCTCGTCGGCCACCCCTGTGCTGTCCTTGCTAGTGACTAGTCGCACTTACTGGTGACGGCGCACTGTAGAACGAGACTAGGATTGTGACCAAATTCGAGTTTTGACTATTTTTAACAAAGGCCTGGTGACTTCTAACACTCCATATTCAAGAACACCGATCTAGATACACCATAACTATTTATACCTACCCGCACCTGGGAGACGTTCCCAGACTACCTGCAGGCACGGGAAGGGAGGTAGGTATGGGTTGATTCGAGAACTAGGATCCTATGTAAGGAGATCCGTACACAGTCCATGGTCCTTCGACACCTGGAATTAATGTTTCCGGAGACACACAGAATTTTTTTTTTGCAGTTCGCGCTTGGATTCAAGTCTATTCAAGTCCGCAAGTTGGAAAAAAGGCCATCACATGATTTGCGGAATATGCTGCGATCACCGCGAATTCGTTTGACTCTCGAGTCCCTACATCGATTTAGAACACGATAGGCTAGTGGCATTCATCTCACGTCAGGCTCTGGTGCCATGCTCCAGTGGTTTGATATGCGACGCCTAAACGTGAAGCAGACCGGGCAAATGTCGAGTGGTCAGCGCCAGGTCCGGCTTTAGCGATATCTGTGCCATGCATAGTCAACGCACCGACGATGTGGTTCATGGGGGGGGTCAGAAAGGAGTCGTGGGAGTGGTACCGCAGGCATATCCCACATCTAGTTCATGTTTTACCGATACTAAACGGTGCTGCACAAGTAGACCCTGCTCCACCGACCACGGGTGCATCTGATACCCGATTTTCTCGTAATGAGAGAAGATGAACGGGAGAAGGGCCTTTTATGGGCGTTAAAACCATCGCATCAAACCTGGCGGACGAGCGGTACACTTAATTTATGGACAGGTAAACTACTCCTCGTTCCTTTTCATTTTGCTCCGAGCGTGGAACGCTAAAAGCTTGTCTCTGCGAAGTATGTCAGTCTGTGTTCTCCACCCTGTTCGTGCTTTGACTATATCGCCACAGTGTCGCCCTTGACTTCCTTTGTATCACGCGTCCTGGGCCGTAACCGCGCCGACTATTGAACGAACTATGCAACCACGAAAAAGCCGTCTCTCCCGTCTCCCGACGTGGATAAGCCACTGGCTGGGGTACCGTGTACCTCCACCAGAACGCGAAGATTGCGAAGTCAGCAAAGACAGCAAAGACGACAAATACCGCGATTATAAAAGGATGTGCGTCGGCTGGTTTTGGTCCTTCGTCGGTGCCTTTGCCGCAATCTCCGCCATCCAGGCTCTCTTCGGGCAGGTACCATACTTCACTAGCAAAGGTATTCCTCCTATCGTAAGTTTTTCCCTTCCCTATTGCTCCCTTCGTCCACCTTAATACTAACCAATTGTTTTTTGATGTTGCATGTATGGATAGGGAGCTACGGCTATCCTGATCTACGGCGTGTTCGATTCACCTTTGGCTCAACCTCGGCATGTTATAGGCGGACACATCGTCTCAGCATTCGTCGGGATATGTATAACGAAGTTGTTTCTGCTTTTGCCGACCGAAGAACGCTTTATGGAGCTATGTTGGCTCGCTGGATCGCTCTCGTGTGCTGTATCGTTGGTCGCGATGCAGATAACCAAGACGACTCATCCGCCTGGTGGTATGTCCCTCCCCTCCCCTCATATTACACTTAATCTAACGCAACTCGAAATCGAATGACAGGTGCAACAGCGTTCCTGGCAGCTAGTAGCCCGGAAATCAGGCACATTGGATGGTTTTATATCGTGGTGGTCTTCATGGCATCTTCGATCGCCGTTCTCGTAGCGCTGTTCACGAACAATATGCACGGACAGTATCCGACATTCTGGTGGAGCCGGAAGGATGGTTCTGCCACGCATTCCCCTGCTGTTTCTAGCCCTGCCGCTCGCCCTCCATCGCCTGCCACAATTGTCGGCTCTGCCACTCGCCCTCCATCGCCTGCCGCAACCCTGGTCCCTGCCACTCGCTCTCCATGGCGTGCCATAACCGACTGGATGAACTCGAGGGCAAATGGCAGTCGCGGCGACTTTGACCCCGAGAAAGGGGAAAGTATAAAGAAGAAGGTGCAGGATGGGAGTCACGACTAACACCTTTCGACGGCGCACCCCATTACGATAATATCCCCAGTACATCTCTCATGCGAACACCCGATCCCTCGGCCCACCGGCGGGGTTTATTAGCCCCGTAGAGATGTTACACCCACCTGGCTGGCCCGGACTTACCTCCTATATTTGCTTTTCACGCATTTTCTTTCGTATTTATGGACTCCAAATTAGATCTACAAGGTTCTTAGGTGCCAACACACCCATATGTCGCGTTTTCTATGTACAAATCAACCACCCAAGCACGTGCAATGCATCACACAGAGTTTATCGATAGTATGAAGGTTGCTTGGGGATGCAAATGGAGAACAAGGTCGAGTTGTTCAGCTCTCCTTGGAGCCGAGGCTGTGCGTCTCAGGATAGCTCCCTTGCGCTTTAACGCGTAACAGTGAAGGGGACACATTCGGGGACACACTGTGGTCCATCGGTTCTTCTGAGGGGAGGAAAAGGCTCGATGCGACCTCGAGTGATGCGATCATAGAATAACGAGCTTTATTATTGAGTGTCAGCACCGCGAACCAATCACATCTAGGTCCACGCACTTTAAGGGAGGCATGAGGGCTTCTGGTTCTTGATCGTTAATTTCATCATCGCTTGTGGGTGACGGCGGGGGTCTTGGGAGCCGTGTTAGAATGCACCGTTTACAGAAGACATTACAGCTCAATGGTGCTATCACTTGCCTCACCCTGTGCAGCACCCCTCGCATATTTAGCTCTAAGTCCATTCTCTCGCAATTTGAAACAGGGATGGTGGAAGTTATTCCGACACACGGGAGAGTCTAAGGGCCAATCAACATTCGAACCAAACACGCGGCAGTATCCTGAGTTTCGAAGCACCGCCACCGGCTCTTCCCGACCGACCGTCTGTCCTGAGCACAAACGTCGTGAGATGATAAAGGATCCCGGTGTAACCGGCTGAAGGATATGTATGGAAAGGAACACGATTGGCCCGGGACTGCGTCCGAATATTGGGCAATCACATTATATCCTGCCAGTCCTGCCTCAATCACTGCTAGCTGGTGCCGTGATGGCCGCCTCCATGGTGCCATTGTGTGGGACCCACACTATCATTAGACGTGTGTTGCAAAAATTTCTGTATTTCTGTGATATCTCGGCCAAAACTTCATTGTTTGACACAAAAATTTTACCGGCATACAGCCAGTGAATTTGCTGACATGAATATCTCCTTTTCCTTGCCAATAA
>FTPT01000283.1:0-13467 GCA_900156845.1 Coprinopsis strossmayeri | reverse complement strand
GATTCTTCATCTCATTGAAAGGTCATTGTAAAGAGAAATTATTTCTGAAGGTATACATATGATTTACACCTTCTCTAATATTTTTGTCTTTTTAGAGAATTGTTTAGAATTTGTAGAAAGCGTTTTGCAACACTGGTCCATTTTGCATCACGCGTCCAATGATAGTAGGAGTCGTTGGTTGGTTGTTGGCAGCTATACCCAAGTGACATCAAGGCAGAAAGGTTGCACATCAAGCACACACAATGGCCGTGCTACGACAAAACAGAGTTGTTACCAGTAGTGGGAGTAGTCCCTGGATTAGGGCTCCAAGTTCTCCACAGCCAGGAACGACGCAGACGCGTGGTAAAGCGCTGTATCACTCCAGCTCTCTATCTTCCAATCTAATCCGGTCTCCGCCACATTGGAAGTTTGAATTCGAATGCGAATATTCGTCGACCTTCGCGCGTCGAAGTGGTTCAAGCCGATAAAGATCAGTGGTGGAGATGGGAACGCCACGTCAAAGTCAGTGTGGCCAGTGAGATTCCCCGAATCACTCGTGTCAAGTCGAAACTCCCCACATGACATTCGGCGTCCTGGCACGCCTCCTTCTGGAAACGCAATCCAATGGACCTGCCCATTCGCCAGAGCCCGATCGTCTTTGATTCCGATGATGTTGATAGTGAAACCCCGACTATCAATGCTCGTGGCGAACGTTCGAAGTTCCCAATTCTTCGCATTCTTTCCACCGACACTGAACCCACTGATCGTGACAAGTACCATCGGGGGTGCTGAGAAGGCATGCCTGAAGTTAATTCGTCTCGAGATGGTTGCTCCTATCTTCTGAGGCCTGTAGAGCTGCGAGTCGACACAGCCAGTCTGAAGGAGAGGGGATTGGTCTGCCACGAGCCAGTCCAGACGAGCGTCATATAGGTGCGTGCGGCCAGATACGTCGAAGTGGCACCGAAAGCCGTCGCGGTGCATATTGTCGATGTGTGATAAAGCGTGGATCTCGTCGTCGTGCGACCCTATATCGAGCTCATGGATGCCTAATATCATAGCTGGAAGGGAGTGCCGTTCTGGGAAGGAGACATCGCCTGAATGTCGCTCTCCGTCGGTTATGGATCTCCAGCTACGTCCCGATCGCATTATAGACGTAGAATAGGTCCCAATCGATATGCTCTGCATCAACAGAATACGATCAGCGCAATAGGGAGGGTTATAGGCTATTTGCGTACCCGTGCAAGGCCATCTACTGCGGGAGGCCCTGGAACGACCGGTGACGACACGCTTGCCATGCTATTACGTGTCGAGCTGGAGGTAATAACGAGGTGAATGTCTTCCTCGTTGTGGAGCGTGCCTTCGATGGCAGCAGACAGGGAGCGAGTGAGCGGGATAATCGCGAAGTTCTCTTTGAAGTTCGCTAGGACCTCAGACCACTGCGTCTGAGAGGGCTCCTCGACTGACAATGGGCGCTTTGGCTGTAATTATCGTTAGTAAATGTGTCTGTTGGCACGGATATGAGAAATACCAACCCTCCAAAATCCTATATTTCGTGTTGGGACTTCGATACCAAACTCATCCAGAATCCCTTCAGAAAATTTGGCCCGACACCTTATACAACTGCCCTCAAATAGGGAGCGGGGAAGAGTAGTCGGCACTGGGGTAATTTGGGACCTAGACTCTTCGCCGATGAATAGATAATTCACGCTGATGTCTCCGTCCGCATCATTGAATGAGTGTGCTTGAAACATCGGTATGCGGGAAGCGAGGTGGAAAAAGGCGCGTCCGTCGTTCCAAGGCTGAGTAACAGTCCTATAAACGACAGCTGAGCGAACGTAAGTGGCACGCGTGGACCGGGTTTTAAAAGATATGCTTCGGCGCACGGACCCCCATGATTCTTAACAGGACCACATGACTATGGGCGCTTAAATCCGCGTACTGCCTATTAATAGTTGGGTGTATCTTGTACGAGCATACTAGAGCGTTTTCATAACGGAGGGTTGCAAGAAGGAAAATGAAGCTAACAACGTAATACAGTACATATAGCAGCCAATAACTTAGGATACCAATCGATGATCACTGTTTCAGTCATTCTCCAAGTCCAAGTTGAGCCATTATTCGGCCTCAACGTTCAACGTGTTGTTTCTGAATTGGTTCATTCTCGTTCTCACTCGACTGTGACGGCTGTAGATGGCGTGAAAGAGGGGGATGTAAAAAAAACATCACACATATAATGATTATCTACTCACCGCGGTTGGACGTTGTATTAGACGTGCCGCCAGTTCGATGGCTCGTAGCCAGCTGCGAAAGGTGAAATGAATTGTCCAAGTCTTGACGGAGCGTCTCGCGAGTTGTGAGACTAGTGCCATAGTGACAGCGTGAGCATACGGGCCCATGGCTTCAGGCAAGTACTTACACCGTGACTGCCGAGATTACATAGACTGAAAAGATTGGTATAGTATTCAGCCTCCAAAATTTGCGTGCGCTGGGTGAGAGGAACTCACAATGCGTTGCAGCTACAAGGAGTATGAGCCTGGGAAATTGGTCCGAGATCAGTATGCATGCGGTATGAGAGGCTTTAAAACTGTATACTTGCGGGTAAGATGTTCCTGGCAAGTAATAGTACTAGGCAGAGAGTGTCAGCACGCAGTTAGCAGTCATCTGCTTCGTCTTTTATCGCTCACAATCAAGGTAGTCAGGAGTGCACAAATACTATAATCGACGACAATTCATCAGTTCATCGGAATTAACCTCATTGAAACGTGGATGATTCACCTTGTTACCGCACCACGATTAATGGCATATATCATTAATCGGTCAATTAAATTGTTAGTTCTAGGTCTTGGAGTCAGTGTGCAGGTTTGACGTGAGGTAGCGGTAAGCGTAAGACCTTTTCAAACTTGAACGATGCGCGTGAAAAGCCCAACAAAGTGCGAAGGTAATGAGGATATCACAGGCCGCAGCTGATACGCCCTGTATTATCGCTGCAGTCTGTGGCATGCACCGGATGAGTTAGAGATCATCAGCTAATGGTAATAGCAGTACGCACTTTCAATCGGGGCCTTATCGCATCCAACGAAGTGTATTGCTTGCTTTGAAGACTGTCGAATATAGTTGAAGGTTTCAACATCTTCATTTAAAACAGTTGAGGATCGTAAATAGAATCAAGGGGCTTACGTCAAGGCTGACTGCATGCTTCCACCACCTAAGAACTTCCATGGTTAAATCTCTCATGAAGAAAATGAAAGGAGCTGGTGAACCTAGCTGAACAAACGCCAGAATGACCTACATGCCATGCAAGCGAAAATGTCAGGTTTATGAATTACGACAGCGTAGAGACTCACGATGGGAATGGTCAACCATTGGAACTTTATTCCAAGGTGGACGCCCGCTAAGCATCCTCTTGGTTAGCACATCCGGAGCGGGCCCGACTCGCATTCCGGTAACTCACCTTTCCAAATCCGCGTGGCGAAAAAGCTATGCATGAAGGATCAGGATTAAGAACGGTATTTTGGATTCGGAGGTACGAATCTAGTTCTAAAACACGCACATTTGGGCAATGAAAGCTGTAAGATACTGGGTACTCGATATCAGTTTCGAGTGGGACATAGAGAAGTCTGATGTGGGCAACTTACGATGAAAACAAACTTCAACTATGCGGATGTCAGCTAGGATTCTTACTGAGATACCTGCGACTTAAGACATACCCCTACAGATCTGTCAGTGCATAATAACAAGGTAAGATCTCTGCTCTCTTGAAGACCTCTGAACTGTGACGAACGGTATAATTTCATTAAGGAGATCGTGCCTTCCAAACCTGTTCACCATGGTGTCATAGATTTGGTAATCCAAAGCGAAAGTTTCGGCTGTCGCACACGCACTGCCATAGGCATGGGTGTATGTATCTCAACAGACAGCAAATCAACAACACGACCAACGAACGTACATGAGGAGTCCGATCGTTATCTTGACTCCAAGCGGATCTTCTCTAGCCGACTTGCGGAAGTATTGAAGAACTAAGATCTGCGAAAGGATATTCGTTGAACGTCTAGTCAGCCACACCCCCTGGATGAATGGAGAAGAGTCGGACGAACGAGGGTGATTCCGTACAGGCTATACATCAATTCCCAAATTAGATGAACGATTCAGAATATTCAGCATGCAGGTTCTGACATCGAAGGTCACCGAACACAAGAGTTGGGAGAACTTACAAGGTGTTGACGGTAGATGCCACCAAATGGGCGCCATACCTCTTCTCAAACCTGGGATGGTATGCGGGATCTTTAGTGGGTGCCATTATGATAACGGACGTGATAAGTTGTTCCACGTCACGGAGTGCGTCGGTGTGTTAGGAGTTGAGTCGAGCTATGTTTGAAAGAGGACTTATTGGAAAGTAGAGAGAAGGGGGGCAACCAGCAAAACCGTGCCAAGGGGTTCTGTTCGAGGTACTTAAGTACGAGCATCTTGAAGACACCCCGCATAATGCCATAAGCGTCCTGTAATCCAGGTATGTAACACTATATAGTAAATTCAGTTGGGGTATGGAACTAGTGTATTCTCGGTATACGTACGTGGAAACCTTTTGCCTCGCGAATGATCCCCACATTCATATTATATGTATTCCTGCACAGCTCGCCCTGTAGGCCTAGAGCCGGGGATTTTAGATTCATGTGTCGGCCTCGAAATCCAAATCAAGACATATCAAATTGATTAAAGAAATAACGGCAGAGGAAAGACGGAAAACAAATAGCTATACTCTACGCCCTAGAGATAGGAGACACCCATAAAAAAGTGTCTAGCAAGTAAGGTAGCAGCTCCTATTAATCCGTTCCGTATGGGAGGGCACGAGTTCAGGAATTGGGACGCGGAGCTAGCAGGCTCTGATAGGGGTTGTTGAGATTCAGCTTGAAGTTCCTCAACAAAATTCAACCACTTGAGTTCGGATACAGCCCCATGATCACCACGTTCAACGGTTCGTGCACCTTGCCGAAGTTGTCTGCATGGCTGATGCTCTCGTCCACGATGTGGCTCTTTGCTCCGACCAGGCACGATGGGATGGACCTCAAACAGATCGCTGCCTTCGGTCATGAGAGGTTGTCCTCGAAGAATTTCTCTGCGGCGCCTATATCGAGGTGAGACCTTTCTGCGCCTTCCCGCCTCCCATCGGCAAAGAACAGATACGGAAAGGTATATAGATATGGGTCACAGTCATACGTGGAGGCCTTAGTGGGCTGCGATAAGATTAGATATTCAAACGAGCATGATCTATCCGAGTCGGGCGAGATTATCGTTTGCGATGTGTACGTCCTTTGAGCGATACAGTCTTGAAATGTCTCAATTTTCGCTGACTCCTCTCTCCCATGGGCGGCCCTTTCAACTTACGAGAAACAGCATTATTACAAAGATCCAGTCTTTTCCCGTCTGATTGCAGATGGCAGCAATGTTCCATCAATAAGCACCTGCTCAACACAGGTGGTAAGGGATGCAGTATTCGAGTTAGGGAATCCGCTCTCGAACGGGTTCAGGCGAAAAGCTTGCTTGATTCCTTGGCCTCGATGCTATACCCGCTACAATACACATATCTATTTGAGAAAGGCTCCACTGCTGGCAATTTATCTGGCAAGGTTAGAGTCATGGGTTGTAGTAACGCTGTAGTCTCCTATACTTAGGCTTAAGCGCCCGTGGTGGTCATGTGGCCGGTGAGAATCCGGGGGGTCCGTGCGCCGAAGAATCTTTATATAAACCCAGTCTGTCCGCGCTACGACCGCGCAATTGTCGCTCATGGTTCGTTCACGTAAGCCTCGAACGACAAACCCCCATGGTCAGCTTGCTCTGCCCTGGAGGGCGGAACCATCATACTCGTTCGGGGGAGATGACACGGAGAGTGACGGCGACATATGCCTCAATTATCTATTCATTTCCAAGGATGCTGCGCATAACAGCCCTGTTCCTATTACCCTTTCTCGTTCTCGCTTCAAAGAAGTCAGCTCAAACTATCGCGATACATTTGTGCAGGACATTGATGATGAGTATGGAGTTGGATTGTACAGACGAGATATCGAGTTTTGGAAGGTGCGCACTTGAGCCTTTAGCTGAGCTGTGTAACGCTGAGGGAGCCCATCGTTAACTTCTGGCCTCAGCCCAAGCTCTCATTGTCTGTCGAGGCGCCCTTCCAGGCACAGTGGACCAGGACACTGGCAGACTTCAAGAAGCACTTCTCGATGATCTCGATTGTCCAGTCACTTTCTTCTGCAATCGCAGAAACCGTCAGAGACAAGGAGAGAATTCACCTTGTTATAACTTCAACTGCTACACGAAACAGCAGTCCAAGCATATCTTTTCCCAACCCCCCAAGAGCCGTGCCGATGGATGGTCTCGCTCGGGTAAGCTCCTAACCCATGATACTCATGATTAACAAAGATACCAACTTCACCATCTAGAGCATCACCCTTGGTTCCTATTCAACGTCCATTATGCGTTCAGGGCGTAGCTGGAGGTCATCAACTGAAGGTGAGCGTCATTCGGGCGACATCGCCCTCCCCCGACGACGTTCTCCTCCGGCTATGATCTTCGGGATCCGCGAGATCGACATAGGGACATACGATGACGGCGAAATCCACATCATTTCATACATCGACGATCTCCATGAAGAAGGCTTCCGATGCCATATCGATGTATCTGGCCGCACGCATCTCTTTGACGCCCGTCTCGACTGGTTCGTTTCCGACCAATCCCCTCTCCTTCAGACCGGTTGCGTCGAGTCGCAGAACTACAGGCCTCAGAAGCAAGGGGATGACGTATCGAAACGAGTAGACTTCAGGCATCCCTTTGCAGCACCCCCGAGAGTCCTTGTTGCGATCAGCGGGTTCAGTATTGGGGGGGAGAACGCCGAGAGGTGGGAGCTCCGAACGTTCGCCACGAGCATTGACAGTCGTGGGTTTACCATTAATATCATCGGCGCGAAAGAAGAGGGGGCTTTGGCAAATGGCCAGGTGCATTGGATTGCGTTTCCAGAGGGAGGGGTACCGGGGCGTCGGATGACATGTGGAGAGTTTCAAGTTGACCAGGAAGTATCAAACCAGTGCAACGGTCACATCAACTTCAATACGCCATTTAACAAGGTGCCCCTGCTCTTTGTTGGACTAAATCATTTCGACATTCTCAAGCCAAAAAACATTCGCCTTCGTCTCGACACTTCAAATGTGACTGAGGTGGGAATGGATTGGAGGGTCGAGACTTGGAGCAACTCTTTTCTCTATCAGATATCCGCATCTTTCCTGGCTGTGGAGAGAATTTAGAGCGCGTAAATTCTCAATTTAATCAACTCTCGATTAATCAGTTTTGCCTATCATGTACAAGTAGTATTTGATACGAATTATCAGACACGACGTCAAGTATACTGGATATGAGATACAGATGTCTACGGAGTATGCTCATTCATTCTTCTTGACACTCTCTGGATATTTCCCATTGGCCCTCTTATAGATGGCTCTGCAGCACACACCGACAACGTGAATATCGCGCCAGTTGTCAGGTGCGAGCCGTATTAATTATACTATCCTTCTGAGTTGGGGCACAGGCGGGAAGGTTTTCCGACCAGCCTACTGGCTTGGAATTGAAATTTCCCTCTATGAAGGAGCACTCAGCGTGAATCTCCCGCGTGGACGCCTATCAACCGCCGAATTTTCTCGATAGTGTCGAAGTCGAACACCAGAGATAGGTTATCCTCGGAGCTGTTAGTTGCAGCTACCAGTGAGAGTCGGCAGATTCACCCTAAGATAGGCAAATACTGGGTCAGCGTTTTTCAGGGCCGATATTGTGTCTCTTTATATAGTGCCTTCGAGAGTGAATGGAATACAAAGAGCCAAGAGAGGTACCAAATGCGGTCCGTCGGATACCCTTAGAGGGGGAAAAGGTTCGACGTGCTCTCGAGTGACACGGTGGTAGAACAATGAGCTTCACAACGCCGATACAGACAGATTCAAGCCTGCTCAATGCCAGTAGTTCTTGTTTATTTGTATGGCACCTCGTCATTTACCTTGGCCTGGCTCACTTCGAGGAATTTCAGACGAGCAGGAGCGGGAGATGAAGCAGAAAGTCCGAAAAGATGCCAGCCCGCCGGAGCGGAGCGCTGCTCAATTTAGGTATCATCAGACAGCCACCCTTCGGCAGGCCTGCCGGCAGCCCCTATCTAGTTTAAGACCACCTACTGATCGCTGGAGCCCCAGCTCTTGCGAAGTCTCGAGAAAACTATGTAGATGGTAGATTTGGGCCTGTATTGTGGCAGCTCCGTCTTCGCGCCTGTAGGGGTTGCATTTCAAGTCCACGATTGGAAGTGACAGCTTTGGAAACAAGCAAGAGCAAGCAGTGCCAAGCTGAAAACCGGCCCTCTCTCGATTTGTCGACTCGGAGGGCTGTTCGTGCGCAACTGGACGTTCGAGCCACTGTCGGTCAGAATAGAGCCTTGTTTCTCATAATATATAGCATGATCCACGTAATTCATTTATTCAATTCGGTATCACCGAAATCATCCGTACGATAATGTGCGGCAACCTGAATTGGTTCGTTCTCGTTCTTCAGAATCTCACTCAGCTGTGACAGTCGTAGGCAGTACAAAAAAGAGGAGGATATAAATAACTTATAAGAATAGCAGGACACGATTAAGAATTATCTACCCACTCGACTAGACGTTGTATTAGACGTGCCGCCGGTTCGACAGCTCGTAGCCAGCTGAGAAAGGTGAAATGAATTGTCGAAGTCTTGACGCAGCGTCTCGCGAGTCGTGAGACTTGTGCCATAGTAAAAGCATGAGCGTATGAGGACGTGGCTCAGGGTAAGTACTTACACTGTGACCGCCGAGATTACATACACTGAAGAGATTGGTATGCTACTCAGCCTCCCAGATTCTCGTACGCTGGGTGAGAGGAACTCACAGTGCGTCGTGGCTACAAGGGGTATGAGCCTTGTAAATTGGCCAGAGATCAGTATGCACTGGTACGTGGTATGAAAGGCTTTAAATTGTATACTCACGGGTAAGATGTTCTTGGTATATAACAGTACTGAGCAGAGAGAGTTAGCACGGAGTCAGGCGCCACCTGCTTCGTTTTTTATCACTCACAAACAAGGTACTCAGGAGTGCACAAATACTGGTATAATCGATGACAATTCATCAGTTCTTCGAAATTAACCTCATTGAAACGTGGATGATTCACCTTGTTACTGCACCACGATTAATGGCATAAATCATTAATCGGTCAATTAAACTGTTCGTTCTAGGTCTCGACGTGAGTGCGCAGGTTTGACGTGGGGTATTGGTAACCGTAAGACCTTTTCAGACTTGAACGATGGGCATGAAAACCCCAACAAAGTGCGAAGGTAATGAGGATATCACAGGCCGCAGCTGATACGCCCTGTGTTATTGCTGCAGTCTGGGGAATGCGCCGGATGAATCATAGATCGTCATCGGTTAACGGTAATAGCAATACGTACTCTTAATAGTGGTATTCTCGCTTGCACCGAAATGTATTGCTTGCTTTGAAGACTGTTGAATATGGTTAAATGTTTCAGCATCTTGAGGATGGTTAACAGCATTATGAAGCCTACAATAAGGTTGAATGCATACTTCCAGCTCCTAAGAACATTTACGGGTAGATATCATGAAGAAAATGAATGAAGATGACGAACCTAGCTGAACAAACGCCAGAACGACCTACAGGCCATGCGGCGGATTGAATGTCGAGATTAGATTGGTCAATCAATTATGACGGGAACTCACGATGGGAATGGTCACCCATTGGAACTTCATCCCAAGGTGGACGCCCACTAAGCACCCTCTCTGTTAGCATACGCGGAGCGATCCCGAGTCGCACTCCGGCAATTCACCTTTCCAGATCCGCGTGGCGAAAAAGCTATGCAAGAAGGATCGGATAGAGTGAGTAACAATCCTTTTTCGGAGATATGGATCTATTTCTAAATACGCACATTTGAGCAATGAATGCTGTCAGATACTGGGTACTTGATATCAGTTCCAGTGGGACATGTCGAAAGGTGGACCACTTACGACGAAGAGGAACTTCAGCTAAGGAGATGTTAGTTAGGATTCTCACCGAAATCTCGCCTAAGTGTAGCTATAGCAAGACATACCCCTACAGATCTGTTAATGCACAGCCATGTAAGACTTCTACTCTCCTGATCAAAGACCCTTGAGCTGTGACGAACGGTATAACGTCATCAGAGAGATCCTGTCTTCCAAAGTTGTTCACTATATAGTCGTAGATTTGGTGACTGAAAATGACAGTTTCGACCGTCGCACACATACTATCATGTGCATAGGTGGATACCTCTCAACGGACAGCAAATCAACAAAAGAGGTAACAAACGTACATGAGGAGTCCGATCATTATTTTCACTCCGAGCGGATCTTCTCTAGCTGACCTTCGGAAGTATTGAAGAACTAAGATCTGCGATATTCGTGGACCATCCAGTCAACCTCATACCCGCTGGCCCAAGGTCAAGTTGGACAAACCAGGGCAGTTCCGTACAGGCTATACATCAGTTCCCAAACGATTCATCATATTCTGGTATC
Source organism: Coprinopsis strossmayeri (assembly GCA_900156845.1). NCBI lineage: Eukaryota > Fungi > Basidiomycota > Agaricomycetes > Agaricales > Psathyrellaceae > Coprinopsis > Coprinopsis strossmayeri. Next base: position 2,903 of record FTPT01000283.1, on the reverse strand, counting down.
GATAGTCACCGAATGAGACAGTTAATCGCAAACTTACAAAATGTTGATGGCAGATGCCACCAAATGGCCGCCATAGCCGTTCGTGAATATACGGCTGGTTGCGCCACTTTTACTGGGTGCCATTATAATTACGAGAGCGGAGGTGACTGTTCCACGTCACAAATTGTGTCAATATGTCCAAGTAATGAGGGTGTTGTCAAGAGAAGGACTGGTAGGGGTAGAAATTGATTCGACCTGACTTATAAAAGAGAGATAATGGAAGGTAAATACTAGACAGAGGGGGTCATTTGCGAAGCTGTGATAAGTGGTCCAGCTCAAGGCACTTAAGTACACGCTTCTTGGAGGGACTCTACAGTGCCATAAGCATTGTGTAACCTAAGTATGTAGTAAATTCAATTGGGGTATGTAACAACTGTATGCTACGCACATATTTCGAAACCTCGCCCATGATCGCCGTGTTGATATTATATGGTATGCATCCTTGATGAAAATTCAACAAGTCAGGTCGTATTTTCGAAAAGGTTGAGTCCGGAAATTTCGGCGTCGAAAAGGTCCGAAAAGTGCGAACAACAGCGGAAAAGTCAAAATAGCTGAAAAGTGAGCATGCACAACAGTTTTCTAGTGCTGTAATTGGGAGCTAGGAAGGCACACAGCCGAAAGATGGATGTGTAACAGTATAGTACTTTGTGAAACTAATGAAATGCGAAGCATTTTGTCTCTAGGAAACACTGCCTTGGATGTAGTAGGGTAAGGACTCGGTTAAATAGATTCATTCAAGGGATATGTTCAGAGTGCATGGCTGACCTTGCAGATATCACAGGTTAGAGAAGGAAGGAAGGAGAGATGATTTGCAGTGCCAACGTGGTAGAGAACGACAAGGATGATAAGTCATTGATGACCGGCACTTGCCGCTGATTTGCCGAAAGCTAAAAAGGGAAAGACATGTATCCGAAAGTGATCCCTGATGTTGCGGATGGCCAGTCACCGCCAGTGGCAGTGGCCGGGAGTTTCAACCCATGTGTCGGCCCCGACAAAAAAGGAACAAGAAAGCAATGAGATACGGCTTATATACGTACACGAAAATGAAACGAAACGATTATAGAACTCAAGTCCAAGTATATATAGATAGGTGTTATCTGGCACAGTGTCACTTCTTGAAGGACTAGGATAAAACTCCTTGGCCTTCTCGAAGATCGCTTTCAGATACTTCGGGACAAGTATGATCCAAGGATGATCGAGCGCCATTGCTCGGATGGGACTAGTTATATGATAGCATCCCTTTGAGTGAATCGAGTCGAAGGAGATGCGTGGGCGACTTGATAGGGTCTCCCCAGAAATGTAAGACCATCCAGCTGTGACTTCATATATGGCCGCCCAAAGCGGGGGAACCAGCGAACACCCATCAGCCGACGGACTTCCTCCCAGAGTAACGAGATCGAAGTCAGAGCATTAGGGATTGTCCATTGAGTATAGCCTCTTTCCACTTTGCGGCGGAGATGGCTATCGTCGGGTCTTCCCAGATGCCAAGTTTGTACTTCTCTATGTAGCACCACTTGACATAGAGGGAGAACGGAATACAAAGGAGGAACAGTGGTACGCTGTGTTCTGCGTCAGTCCTCAGAGAAGGACAAGCTTTTATCCGCAGATGTAATACAGAAAGTAAGCGTGACCACCACTGGGCGAGTAGGGTGTCTGTATGCAATCTGTATGGGCTACGACCCATTATACTAATTCATCGTCCTCCGAGGACGAGATTGACGATGAGACGATTGAAAATACGCCTCCCCCACCTACGTATGATCATACCCCAGTTAGTTGCGCACCATGACGCTGACCCTTACGCACAAAGACACAGCCATCTGCCGGCGGTCCCGTTCAATCCCGCCGGAAGACTGTGCACCTCTGTACCCGAACTATCACGCGCGCGAGCGATATGGTGACTAGTCGTTTAGCCCTTGACGAAAGGGGACCTCATCGGGTGATCCCGTGCCCCTGTTGGATAGTCGCACCTAGAGTGACAGCCTGATAACGGTGCAAGGGGACTGAGTTTGACACCAACTCCTCCTTTCCGAGTGTGCCAGTAACACCGACATCGTCAACACATCGCCGTCACTTGAATATGTTCGGATACCTTCCCTTGGCCTTGCTGAAGATCGCTTGATGAAATTTCGTGATGATGCTCACCGAGCGCCATTCTTCGGGTGCCAGCTGCATCAATGTATCGAATGTGATTGGATCACAGCGAGGAAGGTTCGCCGGCCACTTGACAAGGCCTGGATTGATCTTCCCAGAGATGTAGGACCACCCAGCCGTGACTTGATACCTTTGTGCCCAACGCGGGAACGAAGAAACACGCATCAGCCGACGGATTTCCTCCAGAGTGTCCAGGTCAAAGGCCAATGCCAGCTCGTCCTCCGAGTTGTTGGTACCAATAACTAGAGAGCGATGACGGTCGTTGGGAAGGTTCGTCCATCGAGTGTAGCCTTTAGGCAAATTGCAACGAAGATGACTCATACCGATGGCGAGTTGGTCCGCGGGGTCTTCTCCGACGCCAAGGTTATGCTGCTCTATATAATGACGCTGGTCCTCAATAGTAAATGGAATACAGAGGACGAACAGGGGTACCCTGTTTGGCCCGTCAGTTCTCAGAGGCGGGACAGGTTCGACGAGGTCGCAAGTCACTCGGTGATAAAACAACAAGCTTTATATGTGATTTGTTAGTCTTAGAATCTGCAACGGTCTGACCAGATCTTGCTTCTTAGCTGGAATCGTTAACCATGATTCATCCAGCCTGGTAATTGTCGGTACTGCGTATAGAGGAAACTGAGGCGCCACGACCGCAAAGGGGCGAAGTGGGCGAATGAGGCCATAGAGGATAATAACCACGGTGCGTAGAGATGGTA
>FTPT01000300.1:0-18919 GCA_900156845.1 Coprinopsis strossmayeri | reverse complement strand
AGTGCGGCCGCTTTCCACCAGTTATGAATTAGTGCGGAAGCGACTCAGCCGGGTTCAATAGGTGTCCCGCTCCGACTCGCAATCTCGCCGCGGTCACGATTCTTCTTCCTTCGCTCACGTGGGCACCCTCGCGGCTGTCACCCAATCACACTTGACATCTTTCCACCACCACCCCATGTCCTCTCCATCTCCTCCTGGTACCCCCAGTTCCATCGCCTCAAGCTCAGGTCATAAGTCGCCAAAACACCAGACAAGAACACTACACCGAAATGCGACCGCAGAGGAGTACAGCGTCCCGCCAGGACTCTCACTATCCTTGTCCTTTACACAAAAGCCCGCAGAACCTCCATCACCGACGAGAGCACGACACTTGCAGACCGGCGGGAGAGGGTCGTATCGCTTTAAAGGGAAGATGAAGGAGTACAAAACCAAAGAAGAGCTTCTGTCTGAGAGCGCTGAATCAAAACAAGAAGAAGCGCCCGTAGAGCCTACTGGCTCGCCAGTGGAGCGAATAGCGGGTCTCTCAGTAGAAATGGGTTCAGTAGTGAAACGGAAGATCCTGAGTCAGGAAGTAGAGGGGAAGACAGCTACCCCTCCAAGGCTACGAGCGAGACACTCGTTAACCACTCCTTCGACGCCTACAGTCCCTTCTGAGCCTCCAACAAAGTCTACACCTACGCCAACCCCTACGGCAACTCCTACACTAGCCTCACCCAGCACTTCTACTACCACGATATCTGTTTCTACCAATCCTCCAACCGCCCGTCCCCTCTGGGACCCATACACAAACCGTACGCAACACTTTACATTCTCAAAGTACTCTTCTTTGACATGTGCGACTCGTGTCGCAGTATCAATAGACGACCTGGACCACGCTAAAAATCTCGTTCTGGACCTTCTCGGCTGGGGCGTCGAGCCTGAATATCTGGTCACTTGCGGCGTCTCAACCCAGTTAATATACCGGGTATTCACAGACCTCAACCTCCGGCTCCCTGTAAATCTTAGAGCTCCCCCATGAGCCTCAAAACTCGCGCACTCCCGTACTTGTATCACGCCCTCCTCGAACACTGTTGTATGAGATACCCCCCTCACTGTATCGATACCTGGACCTGTCTGTATCATTAATTAACTGTAACCTCCTGGTCCATCCTACTTTGTATTTCAAAAAGTAAGATTGAAAAGTATATATATGCTAAAGCACAAATCGAGAAGCAGAAACAAACGCCTATCGCAAAGCACTCGCGCGAAGGGTACTAGTCGAATTCCACAAGAACTCCCCTTCCTTCAGCTGCAGTTCCTCAGCATTCTGACCCATGACAATCGCCATATCTTTCTGGTTCTTTTGCAGAATATTGGTAAGATGAGCCAGACCAATCTGTTGCTCTTTCAGGACCTGCAGCTTGTCAGTGCCGTTGCTGAAAGATACATCAACTTGTAAGCTCACCTGTATAATCTGTGCCATTCCGTCTTCATCAACAACCGCCCATCCAGCACTCGCCACACTCCTGCTCTTCTCGACGCCCGCACTAACAGCTCCAAGCAACGCCCAAAGCTCATTAAGCTTATGCCCCATCCTCCCCTTCCTTAACTCATCGGAGACTTCCTCCAACTTTCCCCTCAACTCCTCCTCCTCAGGTCTAATCGCCGAAGAACGCACAGAGGGTATAAGCAAATGCAAATGCTGAATCAACTTCAACAGCCGATGCGTAATCTGTGCTTGCTGCAACACCGCGCGCTGGATCCGAGAGACGTTGGAGATGGAGTGTTTAGTCTGGAGGGCATTCAACCGCGTTTGCAGTTCGGCGAGTTTTTGTTTGTGGGCGGCGGACTGTTTGTCTTGCGCATCAACACGTTCGCGGAGGTCGTCGAATCCGATTGCGACGACAGGGACGAAGCTGTAACGAAAATTTCGTGAGTATATGCTGGATGAGTGAAGAAGAGGAGCGTACCAGGTCGGGTCAGGATTCTCACGAACTGCCTTTTCCCAGATGGCGTCGCTCAGAACGTTAGCCGGGCGTCCATAACGGCCAACCTCGTTCGGATCTACAAGGTTGTAGAAAGGATACTACATTCACACGCGTCAGCGAACCGCAAAGGCGAATGAAGCCAGAAAGACTCGCACCTGGAACCGATTATAAGGCGAACTGGGATGCCATGCATGGTAAACCATTTCGATTCTTTGCGACATGCTAACATATTCGTTTTGCTCTCCGGCGGCGTTGTTTTGACTTGTCGAAGCGCCAACGCCAGGCTTAGAACCCAGCAAGGTCGAACCGAGAGTAGACCCAGTCGTCGAAGGCTGGCCTAGGCCACTCGTGCCTAGAGTGCTTCTACCGAATAACGAAGATCCCGCCCCATTCGAGGTGGAGGTTCCAAAGAGTCCTCCCCCCTGTTGCTGTTGCTGACCTTGCGGTTGCTGCTGTTGAGCAGCATTGCCGAACAGCGAACCAGCAGCCCCAGTTGTCGAACCAAAAAGGCCACCAGCCGGCTTTCCGAACAGTCCTCCAGTACCCTGTTGCTGAGTGTTGGCATTCGCATTCCCAAACAACCCTCCACCCGTATTCGTCGTGGTATTTCCAAACAATCCTCCACCCGTTTGACCTTGCTGGTTCGTCGTGTTCCCGAACAATCCCCCTCCAGTGGCAGGCTGCTGTTGGTTCGCCGTCGAGCCAAACAATCCTCCACCTGTCGTGTTTTGAGTCGCGCTATTTCCAAACAACCCTCCTGCCGTGTTCTGGGTAGTATTTCCAAACAACCCTCCTCCAGTGGCGGGCTGGTTCGTGTTCGTACCAAAAAGACCTCCCCCAGTCGCAGGTTGCTGTTGGGTCGTATTCGTACCAAAAAGGCCTCCTCCAGTTGCAGGTTGCTGTTGGGCCGTGTTCGTACCGAACAGGCCGCCTCCAGTCGCAGGTTGCTGCTGGGTTGTGTTCGTACCAAACAGGCCTCCTCCAGTTGCAGGTTGCTGCTGGGTCGTGTTCGTACCAAAAAGACCTCCAGTGACGGGCTGCTGCTGCTGCTGCTGTTGTTGTTGTTGTTGGTTCGTATTCCCGAACAGACCTCCTCCTCCAAAGAGACCACCACCCGTCGTCCCTGTGTTCGCATTTGTGTTCGAAGAGCCGAACAATCCACTACCTGTTCCCGCTGTTGTCGTATTTGAGGTCCCACCAATCACAGGCTGCGTCGCCTGGGCCTGGAGAGGCGCCGGTCCCGTGTTACCATATAAACTGGGCTGTTGCTGTTGTTGGGGTTGTGATTGTTGGGCATTTGCCGTCCCAAAGAGACCTCCACCGGTGTTGGTACTTCCAAAGAATGACATGATGCCGCGAGATCAAGGTCCAACCGCTCAAGTTGCAGAAAACTATCAATATGAATTGCTATCAGATATGTACGCTGTCGGTAGTCCGATGGGCCTTACTGGTTGTCGTATGAGAGATTTGAGAGCAGATCCCTTTGTGAGTAGATGTAGAGAGGGCGTCAGGAACGCCGTCGACGTCGCGGTCGACGATGAATCCATGATTGCGGTTCACTCAACGCGCCTGCCAAGTAGAGGTCACGTGGTTAATGTTAAGAAAAAACGTCTAAGCCAAACAACAGGATCGAAGTTCCAGTGCCACACCGTACAAATGCAAGTGCAAAAGTGAATAATATACACTATGGACACCGGGAAGGTTCCTCAGAGGACCAGACAGATCCACAGTACACGACCAAATGAATCAAATCCCCCAGCCGGTCTAGCAAAGATCAAAGTCCCAAGGAAGAAAGACTTCAAGGAGTCACAGAATATGTTGTCGAAAATGCAATGTCATGGGTCATAGTGCATACATTTTGAAGTGCATAGTGAAAGAAGGACGACAGCTTAGAACTATGGCACAGGGGATGTTCGGGTCAGCCATCGTCGTGCGGTCACAAATCGTGCAACTCACTCTCAAGGCCTGGAAGAACCATCGGTTCTTGCCACTCTGGTAGCGCTCCTCGAACAACTTCTTGATGTTTTTCTTAGCGTCTTCCCGTTGTGATGGCTCCTTGAAGGTATCCGATGCGACGGAGTTCTTCAAGCCTTCCAACTCGAGGGCGTAACGGGTGGGGAAGAGATGGGAGTAGTTGACGACCTAATTCCAGCACATTTGAACCCTCCTCTGTAAATCTTCCAAGTCCCGGACCAACGCGCTCAACTACGCACCTTGATGAAAGGCTTGACCTTGCTCCTCCTCTGCACCTTCTTCCGTCCCATACGGCGCGTCACCTTCCGTGGGTAACGCTCAACGCCGGCGACAATAGCGTGGGGGTATGGTCGCTCCTTGGTTCCCTCATCGAGCTGTTTAATGACGACGACCTTTTTTCCGGCTTGACGGCCTTGGAGGACGATTGCGACCTGATCAACGAAAGGATCGAACATGAAGCGAGAGTTTCATCCTTGATCATAAGAACCGTACCTTGCCGGGCTTATATACTGCCAAACCGTGAGTTGGTGCATAGATCGGACATAGTGACGTTGTGGGGCATACCTCTGACCATCTTGACGTTTGACGACGAGCTCTTGCTTTCTAGCACCGTCCAATGTGGAGGCCGAAATTCAGTGCTATCGGAATTCTCCGAGGTGGCTTGCAGTTGTGGAAATAAAGTTTGATGTAAAATCGGCGGTTCCCGATCAACGGATCTTTCAGCATCCATGGTGCTCTTCGATTGTCGTCGACGGTGTTCTTCGCAGTCCTGCAGCAACCTGTGCCTCCTAGTGAAATCATGCCTTTATGATGTTAGGGGGCTTATGACTTCACGAGTATCTTTTCGCCTTTTTCTTCGATCCTGGCTTGAGGGAACAGGTTGGACCACTAGCCCTCAATATTCAATCGTGAGATTAGACAGGTTTATTCACCGATGGTCCTACTTCCCTAGTCGCAGGTTATGGGGACAACTGCTGACACTTGGCTGACACCCACATTTGACCCACTCGCCGCGACATGACCTGACATGACTCGGTCAGTCGCTGTGGTCTTGTCCAGCACGCGTCTCTCAAGATGGACCGTCATGCTGAAGTGCAGAAGGCGGCTGCACGCATACGCACCCTGACAACTGTTTTACCTCGAGTGCACGGAACCTCAACTCCTTCTGCACATGAACATGTCGTTCCGAATTACCTCCGCCATTTAGCTACATTGCCCACCGTTGGCATCGAAGTCGAGACCGAAATTCAACGCCGACGTTATGTCGCTGTTACAGGAGGAAACTATCCGTCTGGTCCCAAGCTTCTCGTCGTTGCGGATAGCGTATCCCCCGGCAGTTCATCGCCTCCCACTGGGAACAGGACTTCGACGGACCGTTACCAATTCAGCCTGCTCGAGAAAACGGATCGTAGTCCTCAGGAAATTATTCGGGAGTGGGTTATCCACGGCAACTGAAATGAGTTTGCACTAATACATATCATGACCCATTGTTCTACTAGCCCCAGTTTCGAAGATATTGAGACATTGAGACTCATATCGCCGACCTCATCCGTCTTTTCTCTACAATTGACGAGGAAAGCGGTGTAAGCACACTTGACTTGTCGCTGTTCATTACTATGAGATCTCTCCCCGTTATCCATGCGCGGTTGAGAGCCGGTGATCGTCTATTCTGGGCTGGCAAAATTTCCGACATTCTCATGAAGTGGGAAGGGGACGTTCCTCTAAGGGCCGTTTCCCAACAACAGCTTCCTCAGCCTTTGTGGTGGAACAACGACAGAGAACGCTTTGCTACTTGTTCCTGGTACGAGCATGCAAAGGCTCTAGACACCGGGAGCGCGCTGGAACAGGATGGCCAACCGACCTGGGAGTTTTCTCATTCGACGGTGAAACATTGGGCCCAATTCCTTGGCGCTGTGCTGAACGATTTGCAAGCTGCCATTGAAGCATACCAAGAAATCGATACTCTCGACAGAGTTCGCCCTTTAGCAAATACGAAAGCCCGGACAGCTCTAGAAATGGTGAACCGTCCAATAGCCGTTCTCAACAGCCTCTTGTCTTTCAAGGACGTAGTCAAGAACCTGGCCAACCTCCCATCTCTGAAGATGCTGCTTGCTCCGTTTAATGAAACGGCCAGCATTCTTGACCTTAAAGGTTTGTCATATTCCTACAATCCTTTTGGTTATGTTCTTCCTGTTCTCTGCGAAGCTGCTAACGATGATTCTCTGTTTCTTTGTTGATCAGAGAATATCGCTGACTTGCGTGTTGCCCCCGGGGAGACCGGTCCTGAATTGCTTATGAGGTACCTTCAAAGCATCGTAGCAGGGCAAGTAGCCATGTCCTATTTTTATGACCCCAAACAGCGGGCCATGCTGAGAAATGTATCGATCGGTCTCCTTCGAGCTTTCCCCACATCGACAGGCTCCAACACGACCGGTCTGGAATCCCCCGAAGCAACGATAATGCCAGCGTTTATTTCTCTTAAGGAACTCTGCTCCACCTATTTTGAAAGGTTCCCTCGCCGCTTGGAGATCCGTTCTCGCGTTGTCCAGACTCTTTCCGAAAGGCATCCCGGGGACCGGGCAGAGTTTCGAGGAAGAGTTCATCCTGAAGCCATTCTTGCTGCTTTGATTGACCATTATTCTACTACCGACGTTAACCCTACATCGAATATCAGGGACAACATTGACGATCTAATTCTAGAGGGCTCTCCGCTGACCAAATTCATGGGCCAGGTTTGACTATTTCTTGCGTGCCGCTTCTTCACCTACTAATGCGTTAAGCATTCTAGGAACTGGACGCCCGTCTCTTTCCCCCATCCCCAGTCACATTAGGTCGAAGATCGTGTTTCTGCTGTTACGAGGTTTGTGATATGCAGACAGAAGAAAGGCCTGACCACGTCCTTCCTTCACTTGGCACCCATGGGGCAATCTATCCTTGGGATCCTCCTATCGGCATAATCAGCCTCGAGACACTGAAACGTGTAGAGGACGCCCTATGAAGGTTCTTCTTTTTGTTTGTGTGGTGAATGAAACGATACGTTTCGGTGACAAGAATGCATCACGGATCAGCATGTTCGATTCTGTCGGTACTTGCCATTCGAAGCAGGCAAATTGAAAAGATTTACATATTAGCCAATCCCCACTATATACCTTGGGGTTTAGTCCACAGAAAACATTTGTACACGAAGATTCATCCATTGATTCATACTTTAAATTGCGTGCAGAGTAAAATTGATCCGTTGAGCAGACCGGTGACTCCGAGTCGCCCACATAATAGCTTAACTGTTTGCGTTCTCCAATTTAGACTTGGGGTGTTCTTCTGAAAAAGTCCCTGGCGATCCGGCGTCCGCGTTGAAAATTTCCAGACACTACCTCCTCTCCTTCCCAATTTCCAGGGGAGGAATGCTCTAGGAAGACTTCAAACTGTTTGAGGGATAGCAGGTGCCGTCAGAATAAAGTGGTGGCGAAGTTCGAGACGTATCTGTAAGTTGTTGATCAGCTGCTTGGCTTGACAGATGATAAATTCCACAAGAGTACATGCAGCTTAAGCCAGCAATAGCAGACGTTGGGGAGAGCTGAGAGACGTTGACAACGATGCGATCCTATCTTCATCCATCGGGATGCCAAGGTCTAGATGCTGGAGATACAAACAGACAGAGCGCATTAGGAAGTTCCGGATTAGCAAGGTAAACTCTTCTATGGCTAGATTTCTGCCCTTCCATTCCAGCACCTTCAGCCTCTGCCGCGGGTTCCTTGAAGGCATCCGAGAGACCGAGTCAAGTCCAAGACTAAAGGTGTAGTATGAAGTTGATACATTGCTAATGCTGAGTCAACGAAGACCAGGAACTACGAGGGTCTCGAACAGCAAGTCGATCCTTTCTCTTTTGCCGAGCACCAAGGTGTGGGGAGTCGGAACATCTAAGGCCATTGATGCTTCTCACTTCGAGAAGTGTTGCCGACTAGCAACACTCGGAGGTGTCGAATAAATCTGTTGCATCGACGTTACATAGCTTAACATGGGTGATACCTGCCAGTGAACACCGTGGTGACATTCTTCAACGTTCCACTTGCCGGAGTACAGGGGACATGTGCAACACCAAGCAGAATTTGGATGTGGCGTCAGTCCCCAAGCGACCTAATTTGTATTGGAGGGTCTCAAGAAGAACCACGAGGTAGCCAAAAGAGACCCGAGTACGCAGCACGACTTAGAAGACTTTTCCTTCTTTGTACTGGAATGGTGCCCAGAGATATAACCATGACAATCGGAGGATAATCAAAGATCGGATTTGGTTATAGGCCGAGTAAAGAATTGCATTCCATGCGTACGTATATCATTGCAGTGGTGGGCTCGAATCAGACAACTGTCCCTGTTAGCAAGGGAGAAAGAGAGTTTTCATTCGATAGGGCAGGAGGCTTTTATATGCTAAGACGCCAGGCGAGCCGCATACCCAGATAACCACTCAGAAGAAACGAGGGTGGGGCAGAAAGAGTCAAGACGAGGAGAGCTGAGTGCCAGCTGCTGAGCGTTCGAACTTGGTACGAACTGTCACATAGGTGGCACGTTGTGTGGCAGTGCAGGCACAGCATGGAGCGCCAATCAGCGCCAATCTCGATTCGCTCTTCTCCTATAACCTCCTCTATTTGTGTTTTAGAACACTCAAACAGCCTGGAGTTCTCGCTGAGTCGAACACTGGAGTGCGAATTCTTGCTCCTTAGACTGTCTGGATTTAGTCTGAAGTCTTGCACCTTGGATAGGCGGCATGCTGTTCCACTGAATTGGAATGTAGCTCCCCTGGGACTCACGTCTAGCATGTTTTACGATGGCTGCCGACAACTTTCTAGCGCTATATACATCTCTCGAAGATGAGCACTGGGGACGGTGACAAACCGACGGCTTGATTTGGTCTTATCCTGCAACCCACCAGCATGCTATGTACTAGTATCGTCATTCCTGCTAGTTTTACCCTTGTTGAGGATTTCGGTGACTATAAACGTCGTGTAGAGCTCCACGACAGCGTCTTCGCCAGGTCGGTCACTCGCTCGATTGTCGCATAGTCGTTCGTCACTCCCAACCCCTTGTTTCATCTGCTTCCTTCTCCTGTTTTTGTTTGACGCACATAGCACCGTCTCATCGTCCGGTCACGTTATGTTGGCTTCCAAAAAGCATAAATAACCCTCCCATTTCGCACTTTGAAGATACCATCGAATTCACCTTCTGCATTCGAACCATCATCACCACCAACTGAAACCAAATATGACAATGACTTCCACAACCGCTTTCTTCTTCCAAGGGCTCCCTCAACCCCCATCCATGCTCGAGCGATTCAACTCTGAGTTCGACAATGCCACATCTTACTACCCATCATCCCATTCTTCATTCGAGTATTCGACTCAGAACTGCTCGACCAAGGGGGCCGAGCCCAGTCATTACAGCTATGCTTCCGACTCTGATGATGATGCCCATGGTACGTTTCTCTCATTAGACTTCCATGCTTGCTTAAGTAAACTGACGAAACTGTCGTTTTCCAGATGGCGAACCTACCATCTCTTTGGGATTTGTCAAATACATGAAGGCCCAATCCGGCCTTAAACCCAAACATACCAATTCCTACTACTATTCTTCGGCATCATCCACATCTGCCGAAGAGACCGCTGCCGATATCGCTGCTATCGAGCAGGAACTTACGCTCGATCGGCTACGTAAGGAACATTACGGCTCTGAGTACAGTGACGAGTCTGCCGAGGACACGGATGACGAAGAATGGTGGGCTGATGGCTTCCTTCTCGAAGTGGACTCCTTGAGGAAAGAGGTGCATGCCTCTGGTCTTTGTGCCTTGAATGACGTCGACGAGAAATTAGGGAAGCGCGTCATCCGATCCCTCTACAACCGCAAACACCCTAATTCCCCTGTCATGTCTCGAGAGGGTTCAGCCTACTCCGACACCTCTGAGACACTCGAATGTGAACCCCAACTCCAACGTCTTCGAAAGAACTTCTATGGTTCTGATTATAGTGACGGAGACGAGTCGGCTGAGGACACAAACGACGAGGAGTATGCCGACTGGGTGGACAATCTCCTACTCGAAGTCGAGGAGCTGAAGCGAGAGGTGTATTCCTCTGGTCTCTGTGCTGCCGGTGTTGACGAAGAGTCGGAGAAGTGTGCTATCCGAAATCTTTACAATCAACATCATCCTAATTCGCCTGCGATGTCGAGGGTGTGTTCCCTGGACTCAGCCTGGTAGATAATTTGTCTTCAATACCCTAGTGTAGCGCATATGAATCATTTTTAAATAAACACTCCTCGGCGGTCTGAATATGGGATGTCCCTTCTTTCCAGTGCGACATGACCACCTTGTAATTTTTTCAGCAAGTTCTAGAAACCCTGGAAGTTCCGAGCTTCCTTGATGATGTCTGGCAGACAAGAGATACCTTGGCAGCTTTATCGCCGCATCCTACTGGTACCACTGCAATTCATATTTTACGCTGCAAGAACATAAGACAATGACCTAGTGCGGCCTTAGTCTTCTCATTGACGGCTACGACGACGACGACGGTCACAGCCACGTTGAGTTTTCCTTATCTCTGAGTGGCCCTGCGGCTTTAAAAGGCTTCATTGTTCTAAGTAAAACGTGGAGAGAACCAAGGTCGGAGAACCAGTAAATTCATCAAACTTTGATGCTTGTCCCTTCGTTAGACTCAATTGGCCCCTGAAACTGTTTTAACCGCTACCACCACCACCGTTTGCCCGGGTCCCTCTTTTTCAACTCCAACGACGGCGAAAGGCGTTGAAAGTGCATAACAATGCGTTTCCGAACGCTAGAAATCCGGTGGCACGACAGCAAGCCCATCTCGACGTGCGACTTCCAACCCATTCCATTCAAAAAGGCGCGTCCGCCAGCAGGGCAAGATAAAAATTATGCAGGACACTCGTATAGGCTCGCAACGGGGGGCGAGGACAACCATGTTCGCGTGAGTTTCCGAGTTTTCGTGACTGAGGCGCGTCATTAAGTGACTGGCAGCTATGGATGGTTCATCCCCATATAAGACCCGCCAGCATCGTCGACGAATCTGAACAATGCAATGGCCCAAGACCACCTCGCGTTGAGTACCTGGCAACGCTGAGCAGACATTCTGCGGCTGTCAACGTCGTTCGGTTCTCGCCTAATGGTACGCTTTTGGTTTTCTTGCGTACGGGACTCAAACTCATTCTTTGCAGGCGAGTACATCGCATCGGCTGGAGACGGTAAGTTGAATGCTCTTTCGAAAACCCCTTTCTAACAGTCGCGATAGATGGGATGGTGATCATTTGGGCGGCGTCGTCGACCCCGCAGTCGACGACATACGGAAGCGACCTCAGTCCGGACGACTTGCAACACGAAAAAGAGTACTGGAAACCGCGCACCGTGTTCCGATGCACGACAATGCAGGTCTACGACTTAGCGTGGAGTCCAACCGGAGAATATATAATCGCTGGTAGCACCGACAATACCGCGCGAGTCTTCTCTGCCGTGGACGGGAAATGCGTTTGCGAGATTGCGGAACACTCGCATTTCGTGCAGGGCGTCGCTTGGGACCCGTTGAATGAATACATTGCAACACAAAGCAGTGATCGCTCTATGCACATCTACAGGATCTCTACAAAGAACGGGACCTTTGAAGCTCACGCAGTGGGGAAGAACACTCGTATGCCCCACCGACACAGTCGAACACCCAGCGTGACCGGTCGACCGCGGCTATTCCACCACGATGCCTCGGCAAGCGACACCGAATCTGTTATCGTCGATGACTCTAACGATGGTGCACCTTTGACTCCCGCGATGTCCGTTGCGAGTACGCCTTCCATGTTTCCACCTCCGCCTATAGAACCTTCCTCTCGAAGATCCTCGTTTAGCGGGTCGAACGCACCTGGCTCGCCATCCACGTTCAGTCGCTACGGTCGATCACCCTCTCCCATGCCCCCGTTGCCGGCTATTCGGAGTTTACCGCCAAGTTCCTGGGCCTCGGTTAAGCTTTACGGAGATGAAAGTTATACGAACTTTTTCAGACGGTTGACATTTAGTCCCGATGGAGGGTTGCTGCTTACACCTGCCGGTCAGTTCGACGACCCCACCGTTCTCCCGGGTGCGACGAAGCAATTCGTGAAAGATGAAGGTGCCACGCCTGCCAGAGGACGGAAGGGTCGGCCTTCAACCAGCGGGGATATTCTCCCTTCCTCATCTGGGAACGCTGC
The DNA here is from genome assembly GCA_900156845.1 of Coprinopsis strossmayeri. Lineage (NCBI taxonomy): Eukaryota > Fungi > Basidiomycota > Agaricomycetes > Agaricales > Psathyrellaceae > Coprinopsis > Coprinopsis strossmayeri. The sequence goes on along the minus strand of FTPT01000300.1, from coordinate 6,749 downwards.
ATCGTCAACCAACCCGTCGTCTACATCTTCGGTGTTCATCTACTCAAGAGCGAACTTTGCGAGACCGCCCATTGGCCAACTCCCTGGGCACAAGAAAGCGAGCGTGGCAGTCCGCTTCTCGCCTATCCTATATGAACTCCGACCAAACGTGGAGGGTGGCGAATCTGCCCCGCAATTGGAAACGAAAACCGCTGCCCTTGAAAAAGGGTTGGAAGGGTCAATGCAGGTGGATGTTCTTGGCCCTGTGCCAGTTTCCACCCAGACGCCCTCTGAATCGGGTGGTGCAGCGAATGTAGGTTCCTTGATGACGCCTCAACGCACCCCCCAGACGCTCCCTGTCTCTCTCGATGCTCCTGCACCTAAACTTGTGATCTCGACCTCGACATCTGCAACGAATGGCAACAGTAGCCAGGGCGTGAGAGCTTCTCCAGCGTTGTCACCGATGGATTTGCGTCCCCCAACACCTGTAGCTTCGATCCCTTCTACCCCTGTGATAGTTGGTGACTCGCAGCCGCAGCTGCAACCGCAATCGCAACAACACTGGCCGCTCCCCGTGTCGACCCCGAAGACCGGGACGATCTTTGCGCTTCCGTATCGTATGCTTTATGCGGTTGTTACGATGGATACCATTGCTGTCTATGATACACAACAAGCTGGGCCTATCGCCTTGCTCACTAAGTTGCATTATGACGAGTTTACGGATGTCAGTTGGTATGTGCAACAATCTTTTTTTATAACCTAATTCCTTTATCTCACTGCTATCAGGTCGCCGGACGGGCAATCCCTCATCCTCTCCTCCCGCGACGGCTACTGCACGATCATCATCTTTGACGAAATCTTGCCTTCGCACCATACCCAACAACACTCCCTCCAAATTCAGTCTATCGCGCACAACCATTCCGTCCCGCTCCTCGCTCCAAGCACGAGCTCTTCCAGTTCAAGTGGGGTTGTCGGGGGAACTTCGAGTGGGGTAGGGTCTACTCCGGCTGCTACTCCATTATCTGGGAGCGTGGGGCTGCCTCCGTTCGGTGGCTCCAATCCGCAGGTTATCCCGAAGAAGAGGGCAGAGCCCCCTTTGACGCCTGCTGCGAGCGTGGACGGAGGGGAGCAGGGTTCTTATTTCAGTGGGAAGCCTTCGTCTGGTGCTGGTACTGCCTCCGGCTCTGGAAACCCGAGTGGAGGTGACAGCGATAAGGCAGCTGGAAAAGAGGAGTCGGGCGATAAAGACAAGGTGCAAGAACCACCCAAGAAGAAACGGCGGGTTGCTTTAACTCGCGTGGGCGATCTTGGCTCATAAGGCCGTTTGATTTTCGCAGTCAAGAGACGCTGACACATGAACTCTGTATACTTTATGATTTTTTGTTTCTTGTTCCATTTCCCTGTTTCTTTTCATCTTTTCGTGTTCTGTTTTGTTCTGAATCCTCGACTACTGAACATCTGATTGTAATCTCTGCATAACTTTAGTCCATTGTACATTGTACATAATCTTCTTCCATTTCACCCCCCTTTTCTTTTCCCGTACTCCTGATTTCCTCTCGTTTTGAAACAGCGCTGCCTCCCTCCGTTTTGGATGGATTTGCCTCCGACTGGAACTGATCCGTATACATGCCCTTCTTACCTCCAATTTCAACCCTATCCTACTTTGTTTTGTAGTATCCGTATCATGCCTTTGAAATGCAATGTAAATGCGCTGCACATCATCCCTCAGAAAATTACTATCCGCGACACGTGAAGGATATCTATGATGCTGAAAGTAGTTTATTCATGTACGGAGGTAAATTACTAGGGAACGTGTGTCTATAACGAGTGACTCTCCTCCGTTTTCGCTTACAGAGCACTGGCACCAGTAATGATATCGACGAGTTCGTTCGTGATAGCGGCCTGGCGACCACGATTGTACTGCATCTGGAGGGTGGAGATCATGTCGGTGGCGTTCTTGGATGCGTTGTCCATGGCGTTTCGTCTGTCAAACGCGGAGTATTAAGACGTGCATTTAAGCAGCGAGAAGAAAATAGACGTACCGGGCACTCTGTTCGCAAGCGTGACCCTCGACGAGAGCAGCATAGATGGCGTTGGCAAGAGAGAATTCGGCGAGGTCCTTGGTGGCGTCATCCTCGTTCTCGTAAACCTTGAAGGCGTCTAAGTAGGAAGCGACTTCAATCAATGGAACCGGACGACATGTGAGCAAAACGACATACCGCTCTCCTTCAAAGCTTCCTCTCCCTTGATTCCCATAACGGCAGCCTCGTATGAGAGGGCAGATACGAACTTGTTGTAGACGAGGTAGACGGTGTCGTACTTGACGCCGCTCTTGACAATCAAGTCGGCGACGGAGGCAGCGTCAGCAAAGGTGGGGATGTCTCTGCCGATCTGGTTGAAGGTCAAGCTGAAGTTGGAACCGAGGTTTCGGACAAGCTGGTTCTTGGACTTGTCACCGATGACAGCGACGGGTGAGTCGGCCTCGACGGAGACATCAGCAATGGGAGAGTCGGCGGCGCCGGTCAGGGCCCTACGCGTAGCTTTTGAGACGGAGGAGTGGATACCACCGCAGAGACCCTTATCGGAGGAGACGACGATGAATAGCTTCTTGCCGGCGTTCTTGTCGGCGGGGACGTGTTCGAAAACCTCTGTGCAATTTCTGGGGTTTCAATATTCTGATGCTCGTCGTTCACGGAGGCTTCCGCCACGCACCAGAGTTGGCCAAACCGTATTCCTTTCCAGCCTGCATCGCTCTCTGGGCCTTGGCAAGTTTAGTGGAGGCAATCATTTTCATTGACTATATATAAGCAATAAAAACCCAGAATCAGTCTCTTAGGTTCCGTTCTGTAGAAGGAACGGTACCTTGGTGATTTTCTCAATGTTTCGCACAGACTTGAGGCGCAATTCGATTTCACGGAGGGTGGCCATGTTGCGGGCGCCGGCTGGGGCAGCGCCGACAACGGTCGAGCGTGCTGCGCGGGCAAGGGATTGGCGGGCGAGCATCGTGGAGGGAACGAGCAGAACGAGGAACGGTGAGGAGCGTGTAAATTGTCGCTGCCAGCAAAATCGGGCACAGTCGGCCCCTCCACGAACAACCTTCCCACGACTACCTTTTACGGATCTGACTCTAACCCAACCGCACTTCTCCAAGTTACTGGTCCTTACGTAAAGCCCTGTAAAGTTGGTTTTCGCCATGCTGATAAATGTGATATGTACTGGCTATTGGGAACCCCCTGCTCGACTGCGTCAGAAGAAAGCGTCCAGGGTCAGCACCCCGACGGTTAATAGCGTACAGGATGGACCCTTACAGAATCTAGCAATGGTGGGATAGGAAGAAGAAAAATGGCGGTGCTCTTCAGGAGCTCAGTTGATCGGGGTAGCGGGGGTTTGTTTTAACTGAATAGTTGATAGATCTCCTCACCTGCTCACTAGTAGTAGCTAACCACATATTCTACATTCAATAGTGAATGAGGCTATGTGAAGTCCATCGCACATTTAAGTAGCCCACGAACCTGGCGAGTCACACGGTGTTGGGAAAACTATATGCCTATGCCTTGCACGAAGCTGGGCACAGTAAACCTTATAGTTTCTTGAGTGAACGTGGCTGATTGACGCCCAAAGTGAATAATTAACTTGAATTTGCATCTGAGAACATCAGGTCAGATGATGATGGCTACCTCATGTACTCCCACACTAGGGCGTCCAACGAGCTGCCTCCTATCTTCAACTTCGAAGGACAACGACGACTGGGAGCTTCCTACTTCTAGCAGAAACTAGACTCATATACGTGAGTTGCGACCCCTCCCCTGTATTGTTTCTGTACTTGTTGGGTAGATGAATTAAAATTATAATTCAAGTCTAGGCGCAACTCAACTGACCATGGCATCTGAAGAGCCCCGTCAGAGCTTAGGGGCAACAATAGCTGGAGGAATAGTCGACATCACTGCACTGTTGCCTCTTCTCGGAACTGAACAAGTCGAGAAGCACCTCGGATCTGCTTTGAACGGTGGCTACTTGTACGCGGCAGTCGCACCCATCTCAATCTTCGGGAGTCTAGGGGTTGCCAAAGTCGCGATGACAGTCGTAGTGTCAACGGTCTCGCTGTCCATTCCACACATCTCAGTAGTATGGAAACCCTGGCCGAAGGTGGTCTCGTCTTCACGACCAAATCGCGTGTTAGGCGCCAGGTTTCTTGCCAATGCTGGGTTCCAGCATGTTGGATCCGTTGCCTCCCTTATCGGCATCGACAACCACGTGCCTTCCTCCGAGTCTTCCAATATTCAACCTCCCAACTCGAACCCTGGGCCTGGTGGGATTGTATGTGATAACCGACGTTTCAAGGCCGAGTCCACCCTGTTGGACGGCATGAAATTGCAGAATATCGATGACTGGGAGAGGCTAAGCATTCAATATGAAACCAAGCATTGGAATGGAAGGCTTATCGTGTTCACTGCCCTTTGCGCCGCACTCAGTATCCTTCCCTACACCCACTTCGTTGACATTGCCACCTCCAAAACTCGGTCACTGCTGACATTTCCCATCCTGCGCAGCATAGGCTGTGCGATTGGAGCAATATGCTGCCAGCGGCTCATGCAACTCAGGATTGATGCCTTACTTCAAGCGAGGCTGACATTCCAGAAGATCAACAAATACATGATGGGCATCTTGAAGATGTTGCAAAAAGATCTGGAAAGAGAGCCCCAGTTGAGGTGGAGCGGCGAAGAACCAGCAGAAGATTGTCTGGAGAGGCTTAAGGCCTTCATCAGCCCAGGTGAAGATGATACGACAAACTCTGGCGAGAACCTGCAAGACCCCGAGAAGGGTTTAGTCGGCAGCAGGGGAAACGGGGACATGACTACCATTGAAAGCAACACTGGCAACGAGAGGGGAAATACCAATAACAGGGGAAGGGATAAGAGCGACATAAAAAAAGGCAGCATCTTGTGGCTTAAATGCCGGCAGGATTACATTCGCATATGTCTTTCTGAAGCGACTTTGCCACCCCACAACCGTATTGAGTACCTCGTGCTTTGGTTCCTTCTCTTGATCTCCATCCCAATGATAGTCATTGGCTACATTGGAGCATTTACTCTGGTCAAAACTAGCCCGGAGGAATCGCGCGATGCCTTGATATGGCTCTGTGCTGAAATTGCCCTTGCAGTTGCCCGGATAGTCATATGGGCGTGGAACCCGCCATTTGATGAGCACACGGCAGTCCAAATCAAGCTCAAATTATCAGCTGTCTTCCCACTCCTTACAACTGGTAAAGGTATTATCAAGAACCCATCCATTGAAGACTCCAAGGACAAGGTGCCTGCATCACTCCGGATATTGGGTGGCAAATTTCCATTGGTTCCAGAGGATATCTTTTTGCAAAGGATCACGCCATTCACTGGCTATATTGAGAGCCCTTTTCCTTCCCATCTTAATGTCTTTTTCACAATGTCTGGAGGTGTTTATGACTGGGAAACATTCTGGGAGCATCCAGATTTTGGTCTCCTGGAAAGGGCACAGAACTTCAACTTGGAGCTCATTATGGTAGTCGAAGACCGCACAACAAAGGAAACTTTTGTGACTGATGGCACTTCTATCTACCAAGCAACAATCAGCTACAATAGGTTATTGAAGTCAATGGAAGCAATGGTACTACAGAATATGGAGGGCCCCATGGATGAGCTCACAGAATCCATACAGTACCACCAATTCATTATGAAGAGACTGACCAGCGAACCTGATACTATAATGTTCAAGTGGGATCTCCTTCCAAGAGCTGCTACAGGCTACCATGAAATTTCAAATCACAGTCTGCCTGGCTTAGCAATCCCGCTTCCAGAGCACAACAAACTTCTCTTAGACCTGGGGTCTGAACAGCAACTCCAAACTGTGTTGATGGCTCATTTTGGGCAGGAATTGATGAAGGAGATGGAAGTCATTTCTAGGGAATTGGGCTTGGGGGGGCAGTATGCTTTGGACAGTCCTGAATCTATAGAAACAGGCATGCTGCTTGACATGGACTATCTCCAATGTGAAATCTTGCTCCTCCAGCATTTGTCACAGCTTGAAGAAGCTCTTCAGCTTCGCTTGAAAACCTATCTTGCAAAGTTGGGGATACCTGTACAGAAAGAGGTTGAACTTGGGTTTTGTGAACAATTTTGGCTGGAACAAAGGAGCCACCTAAGCAAAGAGATGATTCACATGAAAGATCGGCTTGCCAAATTCGAGATGGTGCATACAACCCGACGGGGAGATTGGAAAACAGTATGGAATGAAGGATGGAGCACAATCTTCAATGCATGGCAATAGACTATCAATATTTCTGCTTCTGAGAAATTTGAAATGGGGACAGTGCATACTATGTATGACCAGCTTCGAAATTTACTGGAAGACCCCCTTCGCAAGGCTCGTCTCCACCTTAAGCTCAAATGGCTTGAAAAATATCGGATTACTCAAAGGAATAAACAAGCTACAGCCATCGGTCATGCCATCAAGGAAATTTCTAGCCACTCAAACTACGTGCACGCATATTCAGATTGCTTCACGAAATATGTGTTGTTGCAGGAAAACTTACCTTCTCAAGTGGATATGACGTTAGCAGAATGCCCAAAGTGAGTACATAGCCAGCACAGCAACAATTTAATGCTCACGTTTATTCGAGGTTTCGCATACTTCTTGTCGGAAATGTGAGGGCTCTCATCGTGTCACCTGGGCAACTGCGCTCACAAGTGGGATTAGTCTGGTGTAGGGAAATCTTCTCTCATTAAGAGGATTTT
>FTPT01000482.1:0-35953 GCA_900156845.1 Coprinopsis strossmayeri | reverse complement strand
AGTGGTAAGAGTCATGACTTGACTCCCCAACATCAGAAGTATATATGCTGAGGATTGGTGGGCATCTTTCAGTAATTAAGAGGGCAGATGTGCAGTCTTAAGACAAGTTTGACGGACTACGTATTGCTCATGTGTATATTCATGAGCCACTACGGATCAAACACGGGAGCACGAGAAATTACATAACGGTAGGAAGAAGCGACGAAATCTGACACTGCTCTAATCGATGTCTCTTACTGCGATAACATACCTCGACACCCCATTCCATCGAGAACAGGATCTGTGGACAGGCTGAATATCGATTTACCGTCGTTGGCTGAGATCAGACGATTTCTGCTCCATGTCGGTGAGAAGATCTTCGGTTTGTATCTTTGGATTCTGTTCGGTGAATCCTTCATGAGAGGTGGGAACATCTATCGTCAACATCGTGCAGCGGTCAGGTATGAATTAAACGATATCGAACATTAATACTTACCTCTGGATGCCCACTCGGCTCCGTTTTCCCTCTCCACCAGCCCTGCAAGTGTCCGCTCTGTGATTTCACTCGTCCATTCGTATCCGTCGTCCCCGTCTTCGTTGGTGAGCACAGAAGGAGAGGGTAGAGGACTCGGGGGAGGGGTGTAACGCTACAAGGTGATGTAACCCGTGAGCATATGCGACGACTCAATGCATAGACCGATGTACTTACCAGTGGCGGGGATTTCAAGACTTTGACCTGCCAGTCTGTAGTCCCTACCTCCAGCCCACCAACACCGATGACTGGAGTTTTGGATGACACTGTTTCCTGTGATCATCGCTCAGAGTAAGCATAAGCACTGCGATAAGTCACTAGGCACACTTACAGTTTGGCTAACCTTTGGCTGGCTCGCCTTCCGAAGCCGCCCCAACAGCAATGAGCCCCTTACGTCCCTGGTGGGCTTTCTTCTATTCTCTGATTTTATCGTGAGCAATCCTTGATGGAACGAATAGAGGAAAGCTTACTCGGGGGACACAGCTGGGAAGACATAGCGGGCGATTAGCAGGGGATGGGCAGGTGGAAGGATAAAGATCCTGAGGGGCTGCGAGGCACGTTAGTTATATTCCTTTCATGTTTCCACGCCCGTTGGACCCTGACCAAGGAATATCCCGAAGCAATATTCAGCCTATGAAATCCACATCATGTTTTTTTTTGTTAGTCATGGCCGAGCATGCAGTAAGATGACTCGTCCTCGAGGGAGATTCCCACCATTGACAGATGACCACATATCCGGTGTTATTTTTTGGGAAAGGGAAGCTGCCGTCAGCAAGGATTATCATTATTCTTTGATTAATTAATGCAACGAGGTCAGGGATTATGCTTCTATCCGTCTCATAGTAGTATAAGGCCCGAGTAATGTGGTACTTGAGCACAGTATGTTAACAGCTTCGATATGAAAATTCTCATGTCGTAGCGAGCGTCGTACCTCCAGAGTTAAGACCTGTGGTTTGAAGGATTGTAGTCGGGTCACGATAGTGATCTCCGGGACCCACAGGACGTTGACGGGTTGAATGGGAACGGATAGCATCATTCTGATTAATTGGTTGTGTGGCCATATGTATCAGTATGTACTTGTCGGACAAATACCCAAAGCCCCCCGAAGCTACGCCTCTTACCTACCATTTCCACGAAATGTTCTTTGTCTCCTGCGATGAACTAGAGCCCAGGCTTAAGGTAGACTTGGAGGGGCTCTCCCATTGAGAAAAATGTCAGGTGCCATATGCCCTTGAATTATTTCTTGGGTCGGATTGATAGCGACAAAAATGCCACTTATCTCATATGATATTCATTAGTTACGGGACTAACTTAATGGGTCAATACTCTTGCTCTTCAGATGTGTTGGAACCGCCGGGAATTGGGATCACATACCTCATTCATCGCAGTTGGGAGCGCACGTAAAGAGGTGGAAGGACGCGTGAGACTGATTTTGGACGGAAGAAAGTCCTTGTACCTCAGTGGCTCGAATCGGACGAGAGGTTGAGCTGGGCTAAGTGGCGAATCAAATAGAAGGCACACACAATGCCAAAGAAAAAATTAATGCCGTGCGATCATCAGTCACAGGCTGTCAAAAGATGGACCCTGTACGTATCGTACTCCATTGTACTCTAACTTCGTGAAGGCAGAACATTTCACCGCGTGGTAGGAACGACATGGGAATTTGTGAAGTTCGCTTCAGTTTTTGGCGGACTGTTCGGTCAGGGTCCAGCGCATTTCTATCCGACATCAAAGGTAAGAGAAACCGATAAAAGCTAAACTCTCCAACCTTTCAACATCTGTGATTGTTGCCCTCACCTCGCCTTTCCTACCATTCCCCGTCATGCCTTTGGTGAAGGTTTCCGCTGCTGCCAGAGCAGGTACGCTAATTCTCGCCCAATCAACAATCGTCAAATCTACTCACAGGGAGGAATAGAACGACAACGAACTCGTGCTAGAGCGCCGTATGCCCATGATACCCGTACTCTTGCAGACCTTGAGGATCTAAGGTCCCTGCTTGAAGTGCCGGTTTTGAGTTATGTGAGTAGTTGGATTTGAATTCAATACGTATTCCTCACCGTCATAACTAATTAGGCCAACACATCCGATTCCCATCGCCAAAAGGCTCGAAACACAGGGCATTCCACTGTAAGTGACATAAGTTCCACAATTACGTGCATGCTCACCGAGCTACTTACGCAGCGGTCGTACACTCCCGATCCCCTCCCGATCCCTCGGTCTGCCCCCGATAAAACCGTGAATGCTACCATGGAACTGATGGCTTTCATGCAGAAGGCACTGTCAAGCGGCGAAGAGGTGAGTAACAGGCCGTTCTGAACGCCTAAGAGCTGTTGAGTGCTGAGATGCTCTGGTAGGCCATCTACAGGTGGTTACCAGACCCTGGTGATCAGAGTCGATCAAAGAGGTCCCCCAAGAGTAAAACCGAAAACCAATCTGCCGATGCTCAGCTCGAGTTGCATGATTCAAGCGAGCAAGAACACATAGATGTCCAGCTTTCCTCAGGGTCCCGCTATGACTGAATGGGAAACCCTGAAGTAGTCTGCCATCGCGTGAGAGACGGTGAAAGATATGAGCGATAACGAATTCGAGTTTCGCGTTGCTTTTCCGTTCTCTTCTTATGTAATTTCTCCGCCTACTTCTTCCAATCGATCACATGTGACCGACGAGCTGCTGACTTGCGTCCTTGTTTTCTCCTCGAGTACCTTTTATACATATTACATTGTGGTACCTGGATACGCTCCTTCACTCGCTGTACATACTCCCCTAGCAGAGGAGAGATGATAGTTCAGTTAGAGTGGGTTGGGTATCAATCTGATGGGTCACTATCACTTGAAATGGTCTGTAGAAGCCCTACACGGGGGCCGCGCTTGACGCCCCATCGTTCTCCCTGCCCGTCTGTGAAGGCTGAAAATCGTCGGAAGGGCTGCTGATGGTACTGTTGCGGGTTGTAGGTGTCGCAAATTGTAGCGGCCTCGAGAATATATACGCTGTAGACTCATTTCTGTTTGCCCACGACCTCCCTGTGATAACTCGGAACGTGATAATCTGCGGTGAAAGCATCTGACAGAGCCTCAGCCACCGTTTATGCTATATAAGAGACACTGGGACTCACGATTGCGATGTCAGAGAGGCCAGCGAGAACAAGATGGATCCTCCATGCAAGTGGTGATTTTGTAGACAATATTTTTGTAATAGCAGCTGCAAGTCCGAAGACGGTCAAAGGTAGGGCAGATTCCACCATCATCGCCACGGCACTGAGATGGAAGGATCGGGTCACCAGTGGAAGTGCGATTTTGAGCTGTTTATGGGCAACCAAAAGGCGGTAGCATATTAGGCTCGTGATCGAGACATGTAAGGCTACTGCTGTCAATAGACGCGCAGTTGGGACCGCAGTTGCGGAATTGTAAGTTGAGACGAGAGCAATTATCCGTGCGACGTCGATACCTTGTAAATCGGTCAGTTACATATCGGATAGGAGAGATTAGTGTCATTAGATTTCTTCACTTACCCAGAATTGCAATGTACAAACAGACGGGCAAGAACAGGACCCAGAGACGATCCCCCCATATTATGAAGCAACGATATGTCTACCCATAGCATCAGATGTAATATTTGTCATCTGAAGTGAATGGCGTAGGAAATTTACCAGTGCTCCATTAGCAATAGAGGTCCAAGCCATTGTTGTGACTACATGCACTCGAGATGCTGGTGTGGCCGAGAGCTGTGCAAGAAGCTGTGGCCACAGTTCAAGGCGCTCTGTCCAGACCGGTGGGGCAGCTACTAGAAGAGTCAAACTTTCCTGTCCGAAACAGGCTCCCTCCAGTAGAGCAATGATCGTCAGCACGCAGCTGAGAGCAACGTATGGCAACCTATCCCTTCTGAGTCGACCTTCTTCCGGCATTTCACGCCATACAGAAACAATGTAGATAGACATGAAGAGCTGTATGGCTCCAGACCGAGACATTGAAGTAAGCGAATACGTTTCAAAATTAAAGAACTTCATCATAGTACCTCCTGAGCTAATTGAAATCATCGTATCAGCCTGCCATATCCCAAGGTAGAAGGTGTAGTCCGAGTGGAAGTCGTCAATAGCATGTGGCATAGTTAAGGGGTGAGGAGAAGGGACCTAGTGGGCCCATGAGTAGCGCAGATGTCCTTATATCACATTGCACAGGATACATAATCTAACATAAGACTTCCTGTCATCATACATGTATCAAGTTGATCATAATCCGGGGTCAGTGATGCAGGGAGTGGTAGGGCGCATCTATGGGTGTTCGCATCTATCGATCTTTGATGTTTGGTTCGCATTAGACGCCCAAGAAGTTGGCCATGTCATGCCACCAACAGAACGCGGGGTATGAGCAAGGAGCGGGTAGGGAGCGGGATCAGAGAGATCCATTCGCACATGTCGAATAAAGGTTAGGGGTGCTCCGAAAGGTAGCGCTACGGGGTATCAAGCATACTACACGACTAAAATGTGCTCAAAGTCTCGTCTCCGTGCCTGAAATAACTCAGATGCCAAGCATTTGTGACTCGAGGCCGAAAATTCAAAGTCCAGTGCGGCATGTGCCGGGCGGCGCCGTTAAGGTTAGGGCTCGTTTCTGTTTATGACTATGACCTTGACCACAGCAACGACGCTCAACCATGGTATGTCCCCACTCTTCCTCTTCGCTCGAGGTTCTGATCAGTTTATAGGGAGAAGGTTTCGGTCACCAGCAGGTCCGCCCGAGGTCGATTTGGTATGGCGGATGGCCGTGGGGGATACAGTACTGAAGTTATGTCGGTTTCTTTTTTTTTTTTTGTGATATTTAGGTGGCTGGTGAGTTAGACCCAAGAACTGGGTCTCAAATACCGCCGTCGCGCTCGCGGGGGTTCTCGTGACGGTGTGCCGGGTTTGGAGTGTATGACGCTGCAGCCACGCCCCCCATCACCTCCAGGCGAAATAGCATGTTGTTATAACACCTCCGAGGCTTGACCTGCCACATTGCGAGAAAGAGAGTGAAGTCCGAATGGGTCGCCAATATCTGTGGCGGCATAGTTAAGTGTTAATCCAAAGAGACCCGGAGAAATCGCATTTACCAAGGCAGATGGTATATACAGAGGCAGGCCCGGTCATTGATGGTAACAACTGTATCTGTAGGGGTTCATGTTTATCGATCTTTGAATCGCATTAGACGCGTGTCAAGCATACTACGTGCCTGAAATACGGTCAAAGTCCCGCCTTCGCGCCTGAAACGACTCAAGCGCTGAGCCGCCTTTTTGGGTCCAGGAGGAAGATTCAAAGTCCGATGCGGCATTAGGGGGCATGTGCCGAGCGACGGGGTTAAAGTTAGGGTTCCCCTCCGTCGGGTCTTTTTGGGTTGGTCAACGTTTCTGTTTACGACCACGACCTTGACCAACAGCGCCGACGCTCAACCATGGTGCGTTCTCTCCACTATTCCACTTTAACAGTTTCTGAATCAGCTTGTAGGGAGGAGGGGCTCGATATCCATACCCGAAACAAGTTTGGTCACCAGCAGGTTCGTCCGAGGTCGATTTGTCGTCGCGGATGGCCGTGGAGGATACAATACTGAAGCTATGTCGGTTTTTTGTTTGGTTTCCGTGATGTTTAGGTGGCTGGTGGGTTAGACCCAAGAACTGGGCCTCAAATACCGCCGTCGCATTCGCAGGAATTCTCGTGACGGTCTACGGCGTTTGGAGTGTCAGTGCGAACAACGAGGTGCGTGATGATCCTCTATAACGCCAGACATCAGACTGGCTGACTGTTTGACTGTCCGACGCTTCTTTTCTACAGCGACGAGTGACCCAGCCAGATCGTTGGATACCTTCTATGCTGGTACGTTTGTGTTCTGCCCCGTTGCACAGAACTTTTTCAGTGGGCGAAGGAGTATGAGAAGAAAGAGCAATCTCACTAGACGTTTCGTTTGGCTGTCTTTATATTCTTAAAAATCGGTCTTTTCTGAATTCTGAAGGGCTCTCGAAATTTGTGAAATTTGTGAATGCCGAATGAACCACGGGGGCACGGCGGTGCATGAACATGCGAAGACGTCCGTCGCTCCTTCATGGCTTCGACGGGTAATAACCTACAATCTTTTACTCTTCAAAACGGAAAACGAGTGCGCTTGACGATTGGGGATCTGCGGTGACGAGCGCTCTCGTGGTGTCGTAGATCTCTCGTGTTCGCTTTTGGTTCTACTAGCTCAGCGTCCCGAGACGACTCGCACCCGGGTCCTGGAATCTGAACCTCGTGTGGGCCCTTGTGCTGAGATGGAATCTGAGACTCGGCTTCGTAGAGTCCTACTCCTAACTTCTGGTTTTCTTTGGCCTTGAAACTAACAGTCACTACTTGGAATTCACGGAGCTCGTTCGGAAGGGGAAGATGGTGCGTATTGGTGTCCCCTCGATGACCTGAACACAAGAGCGCGTCGATAGCAGAAATCGATTGGTGTCTGCAGCGCAGTATCAGACAACCCAGGAAATGATCAACAGAACTACAGGAGCGCAATGAACTACCCAGGCACGTTGACCCGCCCTTTGGATCCACTGGCGTTTGCGCACTGCGGTAGCAGCAAGGATACCATCGGTATAGACTTCCGGGACGAAATCACAAGAAGCGCCGTGGTCAAAGAATTGAAACGATTCAGGGTCGAAATGTCAAGTATCTTCTCGCCGCGTGACGTCATTAACCTTCTTGAAACACCCAGCGTTTCAAACTCTATGTACTGATACTGATACTCAACGGTAAAATGTAGTTTTATCAACCTACTTTAAAGTCATAGGATTAAATCAATAATCGTATAGTTACAGCTGATCCTTATCCTAAATAATACTCGTCCATAAATATTACCATATCTGAGTCCGTTCCTTATCGCCTCGTCACAATGATTCCTTCGTATTTGGGGTATGAGCGAATACCAGCTGTCCTGAGAGAGCTTCATGAGTTGCGTCGGACGGCCGAATCCACGTTTTTCCGGTAATCACTTTAAACAGAATCATTTGAGAAGATAGTGCCTATGGACATCGGGGAGGATGTGAGTACATACATCTCATGTAGATCAGTGAACACGTACAGTGGATACAAAGAAAAGGGTTCCTGAGACATTGCTAGTACCTAGGCCGGCAATGTATGCGGATGCTGATGGTGGCTCCCTGATAAGGACTGCAAGGAGGATACCAGCATAGATCAATCCGAACAGAGCCAATGGGAGAGCCGATTCAACGAGCATAACAATGATCCCTTTTTACGGGTTGGTTTTCTGATTTGGAAGAACCTTTCTGTGACTGCGATACGCTCCGAAAAGGCGGGTAAGAATGAGAGCGGTAATGGCGACATTGGTTGCAACTGCGAGAAAGGTAAAGCAAAACTGAGCTTTGTCGTCTTCGAATATTCCCCTTGCAGCGATAACACAAACCGCAATTGCCGACCCTGAGGTTGTTGAATAAATTAGTACTCCCTGGCATGATATCTGATGCAGCTTGACACTCGCCGGTAGATGCCAGATACGTGAGTCCAGGAAGGATTACGATCCAGCGACGGTGGTACCAAAGGATGTAACAACGATGAAGCTGAAGGATTTTCAAGTGAGAATGAGATTTAAAGATGTAGAAACACTTTTTTCTACCAGAACACCCTCTCCAAGAACAGTATAACTGGCCGTTAAAAAGCTACTGAGTACCCCGTCCCAGCTTCGGTCATATAGATCTTGTCTAGAGACCTTTATAAAGTCTATCCAGCCGGAGCTTCGACTGAGCCAAGAGAACATTTGGTACGCATCTAATGCTGCTGAGAATGAGTATAGTCCGAAAATTACAAAACTGAGGCTGAGATAGACCCTGCGAGCACCATTTGCCGGTGACTCGGACTGTCGTCGCTGTTCCAAAAACACGGAGAGGGCATAGAAGCACATAAAGCACTGTACACCTGGAAGGATCGTTAAAAGGTCCTTGGAAATTTGTATAATACGCAAAGGTCGCACCTACGCCAATGCGTTCTTTAGCGTGAATGATGCAAGTCTCGGCGTCAGTTCGGCGTGGAAAGGACAGGAATGGGGTACATAGAACGAGGTACGTCATCGTTAGAGGCTCAGCCCGTCGCATGTCGAGTCCAGACATCATTTGTTCAGGCATGGGATAGAAGTTGAATCTAATAGGGACGCAGGGGAGGAAAGAAGCGCTGTCATGTGCTTTAGCATCGATCGAAAATAGCGCACTCGGGCAAGGTTAGGGTTCGAGTCCAGCGCTTCCTTTCAGGTTCCCATCGCATCTGTCTATAACCACAACCTTAACTACATCGCCAACGCTAAATCATGGTATGTTCTACTCGCTGAACCGTCTGGAGAAGCCTATGAATGTTCTGTAGGCAGCACGTCGATTTCCATACCCGAAACACGTCTGGTCACCAGCAGGTCCGTGCAAGGTCTCTTTGACGGGACGTGGTGGATTCTAAAGCTAGTTCGCGTTCGTGAATTTAGGTGGCTGGTGGTCCAGACCCAAAAACTGGGCATCAAACACCGCCATTGTTATGGCGGGAATGTTCGCAACGGTCTACGTCGTTTGGAGCACAGTGCAAGCAATGAGGTGTGTACTCGTTCGGATGGTTGAAGACGCCCAGGACTGTCCTTTTTACAGAAACGGGTGAAGCAGCCTGATCGCTGGATCCCGTCCATGCTGGTGTGTTTGTATTTTGGCACATTGAATAGCTGTAACGACCTTTTCAGTGGGCGAAGGAGTACAGGGAGAAAAAGGAGTAATATCACCCGACGGCTGGTTTTGTTGATCTTGTACTACTGAAAATACATTTTTCTGAAGAACTGTTAATGTCAGAGATGGACCACGGATTCTACATAGTTTTCATAGCCCTTTAATAGCCGATTGTGTACCGGGACTCCGATGGTTGACTCCACGGCATCGGGAGAATCGTCTAGTTTGAGCAATCTCGTATTCCAGGGACTGATAAGGTCACGATCGTCGAGGAGAGTTTACAGAATATGGATAAGATCCTAAAGATCCTACGTAAAGTTTAAATACTGATTCTCTACGATGATGCAACGCCCTTCCTACCCAAATTCAATTATGGTTACAGTAGTATCAGTATCAGTATATGAGTAGAAAGTGAGAAGGTCAAGCACGTCTGACGCTCCGTTGCAAAATTTAATCGAGGTACTATGTGTTATCGGAGGGCGTGGAACACGAGAACGGGTGATGTTTTTATTCTAGCCTGAGTGCTAGACTTTTGTGACGCGCCTTGGGCCAACCTTGGGCCTTGGAACAGACTTGATGCTGTTGAAGGAGCAAGTCTTCCAAGTTCTTGGCGCCTAACGCTATATGTCGATAGAACCCTACCCTCCGATATAACCGTATTCAATGATACCTCACTGATGGGGATCTTCCAGCTCTACAGTGATCTTCCGTAATGTGCTTCGGCGGCTCACTATCGCCTATGGGCGGCTTAGGCGGACTCCATTTGGGCGGTCCTGATTCTCTATTGTTTTGGGCGCTCCGCCGCCCATGGCCTATTTCTTCACCTATGTATGCAACGCTCAAAGAACCCCGGTCCGACTTCCTTGGCGTTCCTGAGCAAGAAGCCTTGCAAAGTCCAGAGGCTATACCTTCAGCACCCTTCAGCTTGTCCATTGCGCGCGGACGCCCCAATTCCATTCGCGAAGGCGGTGGACCTTGGTGTGGCCGTTGGGACTCTTTAAAACTTCATAACTGACATTCCAACTTTCCGTAATTCTGAATTGGCAACAATCAAATTGAGGCCACATGGGTTGCGACCGTAGATTTATAACCTGCATGACGAGTATGTGCCTGGAGTAGGGTTACCCCCCGCACCACCTTCTCGTGTCCGACTCAGTATGGACCCAGCAGTGGAACAGTACCGTTCCTTCTTGCGGAGCCTTTTCGCCAATACGACGATGTCGATCGTTATAGCAGGTGTGTGTGTAATTTACTCGACGTTCTACCCGTATGGTTCCGGTCGTTGCTTACCATCTCCCTCCCACAGCAATCCAACTGTTCATGTGGATCTACATGTTCTGCGTCTTCCTCGAGACCCCACGTCAGGATCGCCAGTACCGGTTCCCATACCTCATCATCAGCTTCCTACTCTTATCCATATATTGCGCGGACGGGGTCTTTGCCGGACTCATAAACTACAACACGATTTACTTCGGTGCGAAAGGCGAGGAAGACCTAGATCTTGGATGGCAGCGTATTGACGCGACGTATGATGCGACGCTGAATAGGGCGTCTCTCGTTTGTGTCAACGTTGCCGGTTGGATTGCTGATGGACTCTTGGTGTGTCCAACTGTCAACATTGTGTCCTCCCGTTAATCTTAAAGACTTACGGTCCTGATCCTTGTTATAGTTATACCGCTGTTATATCGTCTGGTTTGACCGCTTCTGGGTTGTCGTTCCCCCTATATGTCTCTATCTAGCCTGCTTAGGTTCGTAAGCGCCTAAACTTTAAACTTTAACTTTGATACATCTCTAACCGTTCTAACTGTTTACTATATACAGGCATCAACCTACGCTCGCTCATCCCACTCGGCGAATCAATTCGACATCCAGATCGGGTATTGGATGCAGTCGGGGTATTCCTCAGCGTAGGCCTGAACGTCTGCATCACGGCTCTCATCGCCGTCCGGCTTGTCCGTTCCCAGAGACGCCTCGCGAGCCTAGGGTTGTGCGGTGGACGCAGGGTGTACTTAGGGACGATATCGATCCTCGTCGAGTGCGCGGCCCCAGTTGCGGTCTTCGGTGTAGGCTTTGCTGTGTCGTATATCTTGGCTGAGAAGTCCTGGCAGGCTTGGGAGGCTACGACGGTGTTACAGATTGGGTATAACGTCTCTGTGGTGAGTTTCTCCCTCGCTTGTACAGGTTTCGATGTTCGTGTAGTATCCCTTTGACTAAACTCTACTATTTAGGCACTTACACCTCAGTTAATCATCTTTCGTGTCGCGATAGGACGGTCATGGGCGCACCGCCCCAGAGACAACACTTTTGCTGAAACCCTTTCTAGAGATATATATTTTGCTACTCAGGTTGCTCCTGCGCCCGATGAGACGCCCAATGAGATTCTCGTTGAAGGTAAAGATAAAGATTGCAGGCTTGGCGTTCCTACTAGACCTATTATACAGAACGAGAAATCTAGTGATACTTTAGTTTAATAGTGGTCTTGATTATCCTTATAATGTAATGTAACGCTGACTCAAGCTTTGGGGAAATCACTAGAAATACAGACATACATACATAATTTACTGAATCATCAATCAATTGCGGACCCATGGTGCACGTTGTACATGCCCCGATGATATCGCAAGGAACACTGATGCAGTGTGCGTATTCAAGTTATATTGGAGGACTGCCTCCCTGGTGACTACATCCTCCGGCATTGCCTCGCCCTTGGCATAAAGACGCTGTGAGTGCATTGTCGGAATCACCCTTCGTGGTGACGAAGTCTAGATTGCATAGCGCGATGGTATGTACCGGCGAACGTCTGAGATAGCCCACAGAGTCGAGATTTATGGTGATAGTTGGAGGAAGTGTAGCCCACTGGGCCTCTTGGCACATTCTTTGGAATCGGTCTCACCTTCGCCTTCGTTCATTCATTTGCCCTTAAGCTCAACGATTTTACATATACTAGTGAGCTGTCAATCAGCATCTGATAGGGGATTGCAGTGATCACTCGACACCCACACTTACGTATATGTCGTACCGAATTCCATAACCACGCATATATAAGAGTAAGTACCATACGCGTTTGCCTCCCGCCACCGTGGCCAATTGCTTAGCTTTGCTATCAAGTCCCGCCGCTCTCTTCTCGGGCGCTCACACATCACCAGACCATGGCCACCCACGCCATTGAAGACTTCCATGCAGATTACCAGTTCTATCTTCGCAATTTCTTCGCAAGTTCGATGATCGTATGCGGGTTAGCAGGTACGATGAGAGTTTGTACCTCGCATATCTTAAAGCGTCTTCGAGATCTCCGCTCACTTCATTTGTATGGATCTCCGTGCAGCGGTCCAGCTTTTCATGTCCATTTACAATCTCTGCCTCTGGCTTGAAACACTAGAGGAGGACAGAAAACGAAGACTGCCGTACATCATTGTCAGCTTCGTACTTATGGTCCTTTCTACAGCAGGAGCGGTATGTGTAGGATGGAGTTGCTTTACAATCCTTGTGGCTGCCCCGGAAGTCTGGACGGAGAGTCCGCAGAGTTGGGCCGAGCTCCTGGGAGAGATCACTGGCAGAATAAATCTACCTCAGAGGATTGCAGCGTGTTTGTGGTACTTAGTTTCTAGCGGAACATTGGTAGGTTATTCACTTCTATTCGAGGTGTACCATCCTGATTCCTGAGATCTTCCTCAGACATATCGATGCTACATAGTCTGGAGCCACAGGCTTTGGGTCGTATCCCTACCCGTTCTCCTTTACCTTTCGACACTCGGTAAGTCATTATCCGAGCGCAAACATATTGGACTTATTGCAGCAATAACTCTTCAAAATCGCAGCCTTCGACATCGCTTCGATTGTTCGTGGCTCATATTTCGACCGTATAACCGATACTGCACATAGCTTCTTGACGGTCGCTTTGTATGTCTGTGTAACGGGCTTGATCGCCGGTCGTCTCATACATGCACACCGGAGACTCAAAGCAACGATCCCTTCGTCAAGCCATCAAGCCTACATCGGAGTGGTGGCGACATTAATCGAGTCAGCTGCGCCGCTCACAGCCGCCGGTTTGGGCATGGCTATTGCCTCGAGATTCTCTAATAAGTCACCTGTTGCATGGAGAGTGCAACATATATTTCAGACGGCATATGAGGTATTTATGGTGAGTTAATATCCCATTATCTTTGTATTCTATGACAAGAATGGCTGGGATAACACATTTTTGAAAGGCTCTTTCACCTCAATTAATCATTTTTCGGGTTGCGACTGGGCGATCATGGACGAGTAACGCTAAGAGGTCTTCCATGTTCCTTTCACAAGATCTGAGATTTGCAGGACGAAGTGTCGACTCGACAGGCTGTGAGAGTCGGGAATAAAGGCTGACTAGCTTTAGGGTGCTGGTGATGTTCGACCATATTCATTATCAATCTTGACCAATGCATGATATATAACTCGTCCCTATCTTAATTTAAACCCATGAGATGACGTACATCTTTGGAGGGAGGAGGGAAAGTGCAAGTTCGTCCCTTCGTTGCGCATAGAATGGATGTGTTTGGGAAAGGATCAATGACCAGTCTGATATCGATGCGTTCCCTCAAAGGTTTAACTCCACGAAAGGGCTGCTGGAAGATTGATATGCATTGAGGAGAAACAGAAGGAATGTACCATTTCAAGTTTCTTTATTTGTGCTTCAGGCACTCGTCTTCAGGTGAATATCGATCCCCAAGTTCACCCCTTTTGCCGTGGGTATCAGAGCCTCTGGGTCTAAAGGACAATAAGGAAGTACTCTTAGCTCTCAGGTGACTCCCCTGGTGGCTTCGTCATTCCAATTCCACCATGGGTAATACACGTCGCTCCACGTCTTTCTGAAGAAAAACAACAAGACGCCATATCCAGATGCAGGGTCGAACAATGAATGTCGTACCCACAAGTTGCTGCACGGCCGTCGCGGTGACGCGGTCTGTCCGACTCTGAACAACTAAAGCTCATGTGGAGATTTTCGTGATCGATGGGAAAGTACTTATCTCCTGGCTTCTCATGGCCGGGCGCCCCGGACGTGGCCACACGGATCTAATACAATCGGTCCGGGGTCTATGCCACAGATCTAGAGCTGCAGCACCGCCCACTCGAGAAACTACATATCAGGCTGTAGCTTGGCCGCTCTTGACCGACAGGCGAGGCACATCTGGTAGCTTGTCGGGACTTGCTGAAACTTGGTGGATGCGATGAGACAGGGAAACCACTCAGGCTGTGACCGCCACAGAGATGATGTACTACTATGGTACAAGCGCTTATCGAATGATGAATTGGGTTGCGATAGGAGATGCGAATGCGTAAGCCTCTAGAGTATGTTTCCTTGAGCGTTGCAACCTAGATTAGAACTCTACAGCCCTTTACAGCGCCCACCCAGTGCATACAGCTATTCAATAGAATTCATTTCCGTCTATTTCCGTCGACTGCGTGCCTGGAGTCTGCCTTAACCCGACCTTGGGACCCTTATTAGTACAATCCCATAAGTCCTTGATCATTCCGCGTCATGAAGCGCCAAAAGTAGCCAAAAGTCCCGTTGGGGTCCGGGAGCAAACCATCACAGCATCTATGATGTGAACCTCAAAAAGGCCGTTCGTTTTCAAGGGGATTGCTCCCTTTACGTTTCAACGACCTGCACGCACAAAATCTCATACCTGGCATAATCTGTCCGGTGTCCTCCTCTCCATCTGTCCATTCGAGACGTATCTCGAGTGGGCCCCACTCGACACTCGAGCTATTCTGGACGTTCAAGAATCAAAATGCCACATGTCGTGATCGACTTTGACTCCGACTATAGGTTTTTCCTTCGGATATTACACGCGAGTGCAACAATTGCATTCTGCACAGTAGGTGCATCCGAATTCTTACTTTGACTTTGATATAATACTCACTAATCCTGACGATGAATTCCAAAATACACATCATGGACGACAACAGCGATCCAAATTTTCATGTTCACCTATATTCTCTCGATTTACATTCAAACCCCACCGACGCAGCACCGCTCGCGCCGGCTGCCCTACATTATCCTTAGCTTTCTCACTCTCGGTCTCTCCATTGTGGTAGCCGTATGTCGAAACTACACCAGCTACAATGTCATCTTGGAAGCACCGATGATTTGGGAGGAGAGTCACGACCGGTGGCCGGTCCTGCTCAGCAAGTATTACACAGCGATGACTATGCGAATTGATGAGGTGTCGTCGCTGGCATTTGCATGGTTTGTGGATCTGGCTTTGGTAAGTACGTCTCTGCTTATCTGAGAACTCGATATTTTGACCAAGCTCATGCTATAGGTTTACCGTTGTTACCTGATCTGGGCACATCGTCCATGGGTCCTTGCGTTGCCTATAACCATCTATCTCGGTATCCTAGGTGTGCACACACTCAACCCCTACCCAACTCGTGATACTCCACAGCTCATACCACCTACTGTGCCCAGGCGTCGACATCAAAGATCGGACTCTCGGATTCCCAATTGACCGAACGGTGTCACCAGGCCGAGAGCTCGAGGCCGCCCACCTCTTCCTGAGCATCATCCTAAACATCCTAATCACTGGACTAATCTCCTTTCGCCTCATCCGGGCACACGCGCAATTCGAATCTGCGATTCCATCTAGAAGCCACAAAGTTTACCTGGGCGTGGTTGCTATCCTTGTCGAGTCTGCGGCACCACTGACTGCGTTTGGGCTCGGGACGGCTGTTGCGTCGATTTTCCTGCCGACTTCGAACCTTGCGTGGAGGGTGTGGAATGCGATGGAGATTGGGTATAATACGTTCCAGGTGTGTGCATACGTCCCCGCTGTGTCCGTTAGACACTCGTAGACTAACAAAAATGCTCATACTTGTCCTTGGAATGAAATTAGGTTCTATCTCCCCAGCTTATCATCTTTCGAGTTACGACCAATAGATCATGGGCTAGTAGAGCTGAAACGT
Organism: Coprinopsis strossmayeri; assembly: GCA_900156845.1. Lineage (NCBI taxonomy): Eukaryota > Fungi > Basidiomycota > Agaricomycetes > Agaricales > Psathyrellaceae > Coprinopsis > Coprinopsis strossmayeri. The sequence continues at coordinate 19,797 of FTPT01000482.1, read as the reverse complement.
CTGGCGCGTTTCCACCTTCACGCGAAATTCGATTTGCGAGAAATCCGAGCGTCCAAGGCGATGATACCTTTGAGTCGGATTATTCTGACGAGACACGCTCTTCTACTGTACCGTTCCAAAAAGAGAGTCACGAAGGGGATTCAGTATAACCCCTTGTATATTGGTTATCCTATCCTAAATGTAACTTTGACATAAATAATCCTTGTACTTAATGTATATTACTAGTATATAGTTATACCTCTGGACATCACGGTCAGGGCCTCGTTGTGGGGCTACCCGTCGACTCTCGATGCTAGTTAGCAATACAAACCACTTCCAGAGTGAAAAATAAATCTGAAAACAATCCAACTCCCAATTCTGTGCGAAGCAATCAAGAGGAATTATCCTGGGACGCTGGTATTCTTTGTACTTAAGAGGATATATTATTGCATTCGCCATACTTACTGCTACCCGTAGAGTCTCAAGGCTAGTTCAACAATACAAAAATGCTTCAAGATTGAAAAGGAAATCTAGCACTAATTCGTCTCCCAGTCCTGGGCATAGAAATCGAGAGGGATTATTTGAAGAGAGGAAGGAGGCGCAACATCTTGGCGCAACTTTAAGACGAGGCCATCCTTAACATGCTCGTCAAGGGTGGCTCGTACATCAATATCACCATCAGCATCGCTGTTTGTGAACGGCGTTGGAGAGGAAAGCACCAGCCGTTTGAGTTTAGCGATGTGCGAAGGAGAAGAGGCGTGGAGTTGGGTTTTGGCTGTGATGAATGAGAATAGGGACGTTGGGGAGATCATGAGTGGAGATTGAAGCTCTAGTATTTGAAGCTGAGGGCATATTACGCTGCTGGCTGGCGTCTCTGACTGAAATGAACCAGACTCGAAACCGAGGATCGGATCTGGAGCCAGCACTGCGAGGACTTCGTCAGTGAAGCCGTGCGGTCCATCGGGGAGTTTGGCATTCGAGTGTCGAAGCGTGTAAGTAAGAGAGAGGACTCTAAGTGTCTCCAAGCACCTCAGGTCTGCTAGAAGAGCAATTGGAGCCTGAGTGGGGTACACGTCTGGGTGGATGGTTAAAGTGCGCAGGGAATGAGACGACATGGACGGTGGAATAGGGATGTATTGTGCAAAATGGAGACTGAGGTCGGTTAATGCCGGAAAGGATAGTGCGTTCAGGACATCCGGGGTGATATTCGATAAGGGAGAGACGTGAAAGCGCTTCAATGAGGGTAAATAGACCCTTCCAGTGAATTCAGTCGTCTCCAAGGCCGCACGGCGAGTCCCAAGATCGACAGAAAGCTCGAAGCTTTGGAGGGACGTGCAACGTTGTAGGAGGTCCAAAAGGTCGCTATTGGTGAGCGAAAAGTCCGTAACGCGGACTTCACGTATTGAAAGCCGACTGAGCTGTCCCCAGTTGAGAGGAAGCGTGGAAGGCGGGATCGGCATGTACCACACACCCACATCACGCAGGTTCGGTGAGCTGAATATGGATGTCGATGCGTTGGTCAGCGCTTCTGGAACTCCGTGATAAGACTCCATGAGTAAACGGAGTGAGCGCAATTTTGGTAGGGCGATGCCGGTAAATGGGGAAGCGTTGTCAAGGGTGTGGAGAGACAATTCGTGTATCCGAGGCGCGATGCCGCGGTCCACATCACAGATGAAGCCTAGGATGGGGCCCCCTTTCGTGATTTCAGCCTTACGACGTCCCATCTCCAGGATGGAGAGGGAGAGAGGGGCGTGTCTTGCGCGCTCCATCCATGCCCTGAACCCGGAGAAACGGAGGTGTACGAGTCGTAGCGATAGCCCCCTTTTGTCGGTTCTTTCCAGCAGCCCATTTGGGTCGTCCTCGGGGGTCGCCGTAGTGGGTAGTGAGACGTGTAGTGTGGACCAGAGGGTTGGTGTCGCGAGCGCTATGTCACGCCATCTGCGGCAGACCCAGGCCAATACCGAAGGTGCCTCAGTTCGCGAGAATGTGATGTGGTTGGGTAGCGTCGGTAAGGAGCAAACGAATATCTCGGCGAGGACGTCGTCTGGGAGCCTCCGGATAAGAGATGCGATGCCCTTATAATTATTGATAAAGTGCGAGATGCGTTCCTGCTGTTTGCGCAGCTGAGACAGCCTCATCTCTGTGATCTCGATCTCTTGTTCGAGCTCGAGCAGTTCCTGTTGGGGCTCTGCGAGGAAATCGTGGATCGCTTTAAGTTCTGTCTCGGATGGGCTGTCATTTGTGGCCATGTAACTCGTGAATGGTAACATGTTGGCATCCCAGACTGTCATCATGGCTGGAAGCTCGCCATTCAGGATCATGTAGGTCGCTGTGAGATTGTGAGATATATGGGCCCAATGACGATTAAGGGGCCGGTATGTTGTATACTGAGGCTGGCTGAGTAATGACTAAATGGGTCGTGAATGGGGATGGAGGCTGAGACGGTTTATATATCTCTTCGGCAAGCATCAGTGATGCGACATTTGCGGATACGGGTGACATCTATTGGTCTGCGGCTGTCCGATGGAAAGATCTCGATGGGGCCCTGAATTTATGATATCTCAATACTCAGATTTCGCAGGAATGGTAGGAATCAGCAGCAACCACGCGGAAGCGAGCGTCATATCATATAAACTTGCCGAATCAACAGCAGTAAGCCCAACATTCAGTTACATAGATGCTACCAGTCGACTCTCAAGGGTAGTTCAGCAATATAAATACACTTCAACAGTGAAAAAGAAATCCCGCACTAATTTATCTCCCATTTCTTGGCACGGAAATCAAGAGGAATTATCTGTCGAGTGGAAAGAGGCCTAACGTCACGGAACTCTAACACAAGTGATGGGCAAAAAATGTCATTATTTGGCGGCCTTAGCGGCCTTAGCCCCAGCCAAATGTTATAGGGGAAGCCTTAGCGAGCTTATTCCCACGCCAGGAATGAGCTTAAATGAGCTTAGATGAGCTTAGATGAGCTTAGGCGGGCTGGCAGGAGGCTGGGAGGTGCTATAGCTGTACCAAATGACAGGAAGTAGGGTGATATGTACCTATTGAATATCAATCGCCCCACTAAGTTACCAGCAAGAGAATTGGTGGTTGGTGGTAGCTCATATCGGCTGATCAATGCCAAGATTGGGGTAGAACCCCTCAATACTCTGTCGAAATTGCTGTTAGTATGACAAGGATCTATAGCTAAGTAAATAGACAACTTAACATATATATTTAAAGCATATATACAAGCACTAACGGGGAGTTCATGACCTCCGGATGGCAGAAGCATGAGATATCATTGTCACACCACCGTCATGGTGGAGATCCATGTAGTCGTGACACTTATGTGCCAATCAGTAACTATTCATCTATTCATCCTATTTAATGTCTATTCATCCTATATAAATACACAAGACCATAATCCTTGGTGGAGCCGAAAAGCCACTCAGCTGACTGTGATAATCATGGCAAGAGTGGTGGTGTTGCGTCATTTCGAGTCGATTCGGCACACGGTGAGCGGAGTCAATCACGCATAACCACAAGGTCAAATTGACTAGGGGTCCTACCTATGCGAAGAGCTTAATAAATTTCAAATAAATGTATACAAAGAAGGGTAACTCACACGAAAGGGTAAATAAAAAGGGGGTTACTAAAAGGGGAAGCGGTCGTCACAATGATGGAGCTCCTTGGGAACAACTTGAGAACACAACAATCGATAGACCTGGCTACCGATGCATGCACGACATGCACTCCAAAACTGGATCTACAAATGTGCCCAACTATGATAGAGGTGTACCAAAAGGGACTACTCCATTGGTCCAAAGGAAAAGCATGTAGACCCAACTCAATAGTCAGAGCTTGCAGCCAGTTGGGCAATGGGGTGTCCTATACTCCTAATGTATGGCTTTCTCGGTGCTGAAGGCTGCCATAGCCTCCCTCCTAAGGTCATTATCTAAGGGCATTAACGAGCTTATAAGTACATTATCATGACTTTAAATGACATTTTTGAACTTAAGCTCACTTAAGCTCACTTAAGCGCAAATAATGACATTTTGTATGGCGGCCTTAAGGGCCTTAAGGACATTTTCTAACCATCCACCAGGCTGGTCAAGCCCATGCCATCCTGGTGACCGGTGACCGGGGAAGTGACGCCAAACCATTGACAATTGCCTGGGCTTACCATCTCAGGTACCAGAGTTTTTCCTGAGGAGGTTGTGAATGGCTTTGAGCTCGGTCTCGGCAGGGCTATCGTTCGTGGTCATGAAGCTCGCGAATGGCGACGTGTTGGTATCCCAGACTGTCATAACTTGAATTTTGAGTTTTAACTTGAAGAGATCGTTGCTTGGGGATTGAAAGACTGGAGGTTTTTCTTCTAAGCTACGAGAGCAATGTCGATAAAGGAGTTGTCTCAACGTTCAGTAGGTATGGTATGAATCGTGGTGAATCGTGATGAATGTCGATGCTGAGAAGGTTTATATAGTTCTCTGGTGTTGCGAAGCATCAATGATGCAACATTCACCCATACGGGTGAGATATAGTGGTGCGGGGATGGGAAGATAGAGTTTCGAGCGGAAAAGGCATAGGATCGCCATAATATTGTAGCAATCCTGGTGGAGCCTGGCATTCATGATGAGTCTGGCTCAAAACCGGGACTTCGCAGGAATCAACCACGTTATAACGACTTGGCGAATCAATAGCAGTAGCTCAACGGCACACGCTATGGTATTCATAGGTTAAAAACAACACTCTTTCATGACTTTCCATCTAGACCTGCCACCCGTAGTCGTAAATGTTGGGTTTAGCATTTAGGTAATCGATGGACTCTGCCTTACATTTGATACGTGAGTTAAGATCAAATGAGAGTACCCGACTGCAGAGCAGAAAGTAGAACGCAGCCGTCATCCTGTTCATACACGCCACTTGTCGCGATTTTGGGCAGGAAGCATTCGAACTTCAGCTTCAACTCATCTCGCAACCGCCAACACGGAAACTCCGAAGCTGACATAACTAGTATAGCAGGCCATTGCAAGCACGGCAGTACTCGGCTTGCGGCCTTAAGGGATATTCCTGCTACTTTAGTAGGGGGTCTTGTCATAACTCACCCGCGATTTCATTGTCATGCTTCATATTTTTGTCCGTGCAGAGGAAAAACGGCCCGTTTTGTTTCGTATAGTGTTAATAACGTCTTTGACTCATGTTTCGAATGTCTTCGTCTTGTTTATTGTCTTCTACCGTGGCACGAGGATCCTAAAAGAAATAGTTATGTTTGTAATATATGAAGGATTATCGGAAATCGAGAAGGTTCCCAATACTGATCGTCTCAACCGCGATGGAACTCAAGCGAAGGAACAGGATCTTGACACTGTTCGCCTGGTGAGCATCCCAACCATTGTCACTCAGTCTCGCAAGCTGCAGGGGACATAAACACCCACAGACGATCGTTCATTCACAAATATCGAGCTTAGTAGTCGAGCGATAAGGCTTTCGTGTCTCCCTTCCCGTCTAGGAAGCATTTTTAACTTGGATGGACCTTTCTTTAGCATCAGGAAGCCCAATGACCGCTGGGCCAATAGCCAGCGGCGCATACGCATGTGTTTTATTTACCGACAACAACTGCGAACTCGCTTGTTCGGCGCGCCTTGTAGCTTGCTGATCGTGATGAACGTCGAAGCTGAAAAAGGTTATATAATTCTCTGGTGTTGCCAAGCATCAATCAATACTTGTCGACACAGGTGACATGTAATGGTGCGGAGATGGGAAGATAGAATTAAGAGCGGAAAAGGTATAGTATTACCATAAAATTGTAGCAATCCCGGTGGATCCTGGAATTCAAGATGAGTCTTGCTCAAAACCGGGATTTCGCAGGAATCAATCCAAGTTATAACGACTTGGCGAATCAATAGCAGTAACTCAACCGACACATGCTATGGTATGGATTATAGTTTAATAACAACACTCTTTCCCGGCTTTCCATCTAGACCTGCCACCCGTAGTCGTAAATGTTGGGTTTAGCATTTAGGTAATCGATAGACTCTGCCTTACATTTGATACGTGAGGTAAGATCAAATGAGAATACCTGACTGCAGAGCAAAGAGCAGAGCGTAGGCGTCATCCTGTTCAAACGGTTTCTGACTCCAACCAAGGTACATAGCACCTTGCTACCGCCTAACACTGGCAGCCGACACGGAAACCCCTAAGCTGACATAATTCAGCCTTCCCCACAAACCCTAACCTCAACGACCGCTGGCCCAATAGCCGGCGTACGCATACGCATGTGTTTTGTTTTCCGACAACTGCGACTCCCTGTTCGGCGTGCCCTTTAGCCTGCTGTCAACACCCAGCTCGACCTCCTCGACCTATTGCTTTCGGGTTCTGGGTTCATTGTTTTTCTCCACATTCCTGGTTCCGGTTATTTCGATTATACGATTGGAGGAGGCGATAAGTGGACAGACAGCGAGCGGCGCTTCCTTTGACCCTTTGAATCGACGACCCGACGACCGACAACCATTGGCCCTTTTGCACCATCCATTTTGGCGCAGAGGGACTGGGGGTACCTGCAACCAGAAACCAACCATAGAGGAAGGAACACGCGCAAATAACCCACCTACGACTAAAACAAAACAAAAAAAGCCATGGTCTTCGGGAAACTCATCCCCTCGCGCGAGACGCTCTCAAAGACGGCGGGGTTCGTCGGCGGGATGTACTTGGCGCGCACTTACCTCCACGATAGACTCGAAGAAGGCAAGGATAAGCTAGAAGTCGATAGAATCGCGCGTAAAAAGTGGGTGTTTTTCCTCGTTGTTCTGTTCTGTTCTGGTGTATTGATAGTTATACTTATTGGCTTAACCTAACCTAACCCAACCCAACTCCTTTACCAATGTTATATTGTACCCTGCCCTCGACGTCTACCGTCACGACCATCACAACGTTCGCATCCGACAGCTTGAAACGACGCTTCAATCAGACGCACCACACGACGTCGTACACGATACTTGCGCTCCTACCCGAGCTGGCGGCGCAGATCATGGAAGAGATGGATGTAGAGGGCGTTACAAGGGAGCTGCAGAGCCGGTCTGGCAAGGGTCGGGCAGTAGCACCGGCTCCTGCTCCTGCTCCCCCTACGACTACGAACACTACCACTACTGGGGCAGGGTCTGCTACTGGAGCTGGGACGGAAGCGAAGCCAGCGATAGGAGGACCAGAAGCAGCAGAAGCCTCGCCGAGCCTCGCATCGTCTATCGAAGTTATCGACGCACCAGCGGGGCACGCGAACCTTTCAGAATCGCTCGCGTCCTTGCAGAGTCTGAACTCCTCCCTCTCTGCGTTCGAATCCAGCACCAACGTCAATGCCGATGCCAACCCGGGCTCACCGTCGAGTAACGAAGGGGCCAAGGCCTCGCTTTCGACGATGGAGAGCAGCATACTTAGTCTTCCATCGAGTATACCGTCAGGTTCGGTGTCGACGACAGAGGTGAACGTGAATGCCGTTCCGGATGCATCGCAAGATAAGAGGACAAAGGCGGAATTGTGGAACGAAGTTAAGATTCTCAGTGCGTCTCCCTATCTATCCTCTATCTCTTTTCATCACGATGTTAATTCATTCCGTTTATGATTTACTTGCACACCATATCATTGAACAGCCCTTACAAGAACTCTAACAGCTCTATACACACTAACCCTCCTCTCCCTGCTCACAACACTCCAACTCACCATCCTCGCACGCTCAAAATACATCCACTCAGTCTGTCTACAAGAAAAAGAAGAACGAATCCGGGAAAAACTCGAGAGCGAGCTCACCATGAGCAATCTCCTTTTCCAAGGCTTAGGTGGGGGCGGCCTGTTGGAGAGGCTCGGTTTGGGAAATGGGGTTGGGAGTATTGAAGCGTTGTTGAGTGGCGAGTTTGGTGGGTTCGGAGGAGAGGAGGATGGTGGGGACGAGGAGGGAGATGGGGAGGGGGAAGGAGAGTGGTCGTGGAGGCGACGCGTGCAGATTAAGGAAGAGACGGAGAACAAGTATTTGACGCTCACGTGGTGGTTGCTGCATGTTGGATGCAAGGATGTGGGCGAGAGGGTTAGGAGGGGTGTCGAAGAGGTTTTCGATGGGTGAGTAAACCCCCTGATTTTTTTTTTGCTTTTTTCGCTTGTTTGTCGATTTCTTTTGCCTGATCGACTTGTTTGATTGAATCCTTGGATCTTTGGTCATTTTGCGTTTTTGAGTTGGTTTTTTGGTTGGGTATATGCACTTATATGGGCCGAGTACCTGGTTATATGCGGGTACCTCGTCGTATGCAAGGCTCGTACTTGACTATATGCGCCTTCCTCGTTATATGCACACCTTCTCCCTCGTCGTATGCGCTTTTTTCCCTTTCTGCGATCGTTTGACGTTCGTCTTTGTTGAGGTTTCCCCGTTTTTGTTTCGCCTTTCCGCTTGCCAATTCATGTTCTGCGTTTTATCTTGGGTTCTTTCTTCTTTTTGCGTGGTATGAAGTTGATGGGCCCGGATTTTTCTGTTCGTATCTGGGCACTCCTCATGGTCACATCATTCATCGTATAACCGTTTTTTTTTTCACCTGATGTTTCCTGGATTTCTGTGTTGATTTTTTTCTCCTTTTTTATTTTTATTTTGTGTTACTTGACACGGAAGCGCGATCCGGGATCCGAGTTGGAGGTTCGGCTCTGTCGCAAAGACAAACCGTTTACCTCTCTTACGGTCAATATACGCAGCCTTATCTTTGTTCATACTCCTTTTTGTGGGGTATGAGTGAAAGTGACTGAGAAGTTGAATCATCTGTTCCGTTCGTATACGCGTCCTTTTTCCTTTTTTCAGTCCTTGAATCCTTACCCAAAAAAATCGTTTGCTAACGCTTCCGTAAACAGCGTCTCGCTCAAGACGAAGCTTTCGGCGAAGGATTTGCATCGGCTGATTGGTGATGTGCGAAGGAGGGTTGAGTGGGAGGTGACATTTGAGGGAGTTGAGCGGAGAGTTGAGTGAGTGCTTTTTTTTTGCGTTTCGTTTTTGTTGCTTTCGTTTTTGTTGTCTGTTGTTTTGGTCTCTCTTCTCTGTTCTTGCGTGGCCGTTCATCTCCGCGGGTTTTGGTTGCATTCCCACGGATCCTAATGGGGTGCGGCAACTTGCTTTCCCTTTCCATGTTTATTCCCTTCGTCCAGACCCAAAGTTATCTTTTAATACGGCGGCTGACGAATATGCTCAGCTTCCTTTCGTCTTTGCTCCCCTCGACACCAGAAACGATCCATCACGCGCTCGTCCAAGGCGGGTTCAAAGTTCCCGTTCCTCCTATATCGAGTCTCGATCCCACCTCGAACGACCTGACGTCGTCTTCTGGGTTTACGGGCAGCATCGTTGATTCGTTCCGGTTGAACCCCGAAGACGAATTCGAGCCTGCAAACGTGGGCACCAGCCGCTTGGCTACGCCATCGTATGAGAGTGGGAACGGGGTGGAGACGGAGACGACCATGTCGAGTTCGCAATTATCCAATTCCCAGTTCTTCACGTCGCATCATTTAGCCTTGGGGCAGCACCATCCGACGTCTTCTTCTGCCTCGTTGCTGTCTCAACGTTCCCGTCATTCCAACTATTCTAACCGTTCCAACTCTAACCGACGCAATGGCGAAGGCGAAGATGAAGGAGAGGAAGATGATGGCGAGATCCGGATTACAGATGCGCGGACGACGCCTGATTTGTACCTCTCGAGCAGCCCGTACCCGCACATCTCGCGGGATGCGGCGTTCCTTGATCTGATTGAGGAGACGCGTAGGGTGATTAGGGGGTTGGATTTTGGGGTGTGTTTGGAGGCGTGTTTGGAGCGGGGCGTTGAGGTGCTTGGGGAGGGTGTTAGGAGGAATGTTTTTACCGCCGGAAGGGTTGCTGGAGGTGGAGATGGAGATAGAGGTGTGGATAAGGGTAAAGGTAAAGGTAAAGAGAAGGTGGAAAGTAGGGAGGTGGAGGTGGGACCAGAGGAAGAAGAGAGGATACGGCTTGCGGGACTTTTACCTGGTCTTGCGAGGTGGAGCTCGTTAGCTTTGAATGCGGTCCCGAATGAGATGGTTGATGTGAGTTTTTTTATTCTTCAAGTCTTCCTTTTCTTTTACTTTTGTGCAACGTCTGTCGATAAAAAAACTCGGATGCTAACCAACCCGTTTTCAACTTTCTGTAATAGAACCTCTTGGCGGTATATGAAGTGGGAGCGCTTTCTGCGATCGTGTTTGGGAGGTTTCAGGAGATTGTTGGTGTGAATCAGTGGTAGCCGCCGTTTGCATAGATATGTATGGGCCGTTTTTTTTCTTGATCTGACGGTGAGCTGGAAAGTCGAGCTGTGTGAGGTGTGGTAATTATGGGTTTTGATGGTATGGATGTGGGTATAATGTTACATGTTATGGATTATTAAATATTGTTAATCAACTGGCGAAGGTTGTTGTTTAGGGTCCTTAGTCAAGCGTTGTTATAGTCACTAGTGTGAATCCTTCATATCTATAAAGAAATCACTTACATTCGTTTGTACACACCTTCCTCCGAGTGTACTTCCCTTGAGTACGTCCTCAATCTCCCATGTTTTCTAAGAGTTTTAAAGCGGATTATCTAGCGAAGGTTCTCAGCTATCTAAACATGATCCTTATGTTGCCCTGAATTCTCTGGACTGCTAAGACTGCTACCGCACTTCCCTTGCAGGATTTGCCGTGCTGATTGGTCTATCACCATGGAGAGGACAAAGACCTAATTGTCGCTCTGCGCTGCTCCCCGTCGATTAATCATTTCGTATTCATCCAACGGTCAACCGGTCACTGGTCACTACAAACTAGTCACTTTAAAAGTGGTCGATTAAAAACTCTAATCACTATTTGAACAGTTCAATGGCATCCATTGCAGGACAAGACGACTGGACCGACTATCAGCAGCCTTTGCCTCGGATCGAAGGTGCTATTCGAGATTTATCTGACAGCGTCACGGCCTGATACCCAGCAGAGCCCATAAGTATACTGTGTGATAGCGACAAGACAGGATAAAATGAACGAACCAGTGAAAGAGACCGGATGTAAGTCGTGCACCACACTGCACGAGGTTCCGTGACTTTGAATTACTGGAAGATCCGAAGGGGATGAGGTCAGCATCCACGGAGGGTGTCTTAGTCTTTAGAGAACTCACAGGAGAATAGAGGTCAGCTATCAGGAAAAGCATTTCAGGGAGAGGACGATACATAGTTGCAGAGGGGATGGCGCTGCGGGGAGGTGATGACGTTACAAGATCAAGGAAGGTCTCCTTTCGTTTAAGGCGTAGCTGTGTAGCAATTCAAGGCATAGATATTATCGACCCCGGCGAGAGGGGACTCTAGCACTCCTCGTAGGTTCTTCAGGGCCATTATCCCGAGATCTTGCTAACGTAGACCCCACAGGGCCTAGAGAAGATGTCATATGGCTCGACTGTCGAACTAGCAGAGGGGAATCGGGTTGGTTGTTCAATGGCGTTTGAGATCGTTTGAGGTACGTCACCGTATGGCAGGATTCATGCTTTTTGCTACGACAGCGTGATGCGGTCATTGTCCATTTAAACGAGGGTCAAAATGTTTAAATATAAACACTTAAGTTTGATTGAATTAAACAGCCTAGCTGTGATTAAACAATTAAAACCAGTACATAGATTAAATCGCATCTAAGCCGTTGCATGCAGTGTTTAAACATCCATGGTACCGATTAATTAACAGAAAGATCTACCCTCCCGATTAAACACTCAGTTTAATCGCCTTCGAGGTTTAAACCTGAGCCCTCGTTACACGGGGCGTGGTTGAATCATTCTCTATCGGGTTACAGCTTTTACAAGTTCTAAAAACCTTCTCTACCTACCATATGCTAAAAGGTTGACTGCACCCCCGGAGTCCCTTGCCATCGTAATTATGCGCTGATAAGTTGCTGCACAAAGGCATTCTAAAATCACCCTCTCATTCCTAACCGAGTCCTCCGGATTTCTTCCCCTAACACTGCCCTTCATGCCGTAGCGTAGCGAGGCAGATCTTGTACTGCATATGGGTACGGCTGCTGGGTTGCTTCGCCTTCTCGTGGCATAATTCACAACCACCATCCTGCGATGCGTCCAGGACTCCACCGAGTAACCGCGGGGCTCGGTGCTCATCGCGGGCTCCTAAAAAACGGGTTGGGGGAGGCGCATTATGCGGCGTGCGCACCTCTCGCCTACCAATGTCTAGCGCCTACCCAATAGATCATTTACACTTTGTACACCTCTAAACAAGGGAACCGGCAAGGTAAGCTAAAGATAATTATAGGGCGTGCGCACAGACCACTGATGCATCGTGCCACGCGCTATACAAAAGTTAAACCCTGAGAGCCCTGCCCTGATGCATTGATATCTATCGCAGGCCACGTACCGATCTGCTCTCAGTAGGTGTAGTCGTTAGATCGACTCGCTTCCTCGCTGTTTTCAAAACTCACGACGTACCTCCAGTCTGCCTATCTACAACGACGAGCTCGGGCCCACAATGGCGACCCTCTGGGATATCAACGCCTCGCCATTCGCGAGCTTCATGACCACAAACGACAGCCCTTCCGAGGACGAGCTGGGAGCCATCCACAGACTCCTCGAAGAACCCCGACATGAACTCCTCGAGCTCTATCGAGAGATTGAGATCATCCAAACAAAGTTGATTCAGCTTCAAGAAAAGCGAGAACTCGTCTCCAATTACATCAACGAGCACAAGGCTATCGCGTCTGTAATCCGCAGATTGCCAGGCGAAGTCCTTTCCGAGATTTTCATGGCCTGCTTACCAGTCTCACCCAAACCGATCACATTCGCCCGAACGGAGGCTCCCTCAGTATTAGCCTGGGTCTGCCATAGATGGCGCGACGTAGCCCTCGCAACGCCTACACTCTGGTCCGCACTACATGTCGCACTCCCCACTCTTACGGTGCCCGTCGAGGACGACATAATGGGGCATTTTTCAAGACTCGCGCACCTCCGTTTCTCCGGGTTCAAGGCATGGACGGAACGTGCGAAACACACCCCTCTCTCCCTCTCCATCTTCCAGGCGGGTATTAGGGGTGCAAGCGCTGGGCCCATCCTTGGCTGTATCCGCGATGAGAACTGTGATATCGCGCCTCGGATACGCGAACTCTCCCTGCACACCCTCAAGAGCGCCTTAACCCTCACGGGCATCGTCCTCCCAAACTTGCATTCTCTGTGTTTACTCATGCAGTTCACCCCCCACATACCAGAAGAGCTGATCACCGCACCCGGATCCGTCCTCCACGCCCCGAACTTGCGCGATGTGGTTCTGTCGAGCATGTCGATTTCTCCTTCCACGCTTCCTCTCAACTGGGGACAGCTTACTCGGCTTTCGATACTACATTTATGCATCACGGGGTTTTCGTTCACCGATGAGACGTTTTTGAACCTTCTACAACGTTGCACGTCGCTCCAGACCTTAGAGCTTTCTATCATTGATGGGCCGGACCGCGCAGACTTGAATACCCCGAATGAACTCACCAGAAAGGTTCATTTGCCCATGATGAAGCGCTTCCACGTCTCTGGCCTATGGATTATCACCCCGGGGATTCTCAATTCGCTGTCCTTCCCGGCCCTAACCGACCTCGGGCTTGAATTCGCACAATACATCCCTATCCCCCTGCTCATGTCCCCTCACTCGCTTCGCGAGTTAACTATCCACCCGGATTTGTACCTCACCCATTCCCTCATCGTTCTCCTCGCAGAGCTGCCGTCTTTGGAGACTCTCAGGGTTCTATCTCTCATAGACACGCTTCGATTCTCGAATGGTAAACCGCCCGCAGGGCTGCATGGGTTTACTGACGAAGTCCTTTCAGCGCTGGCCCCGGATCCGACTACCCCCAGCCCTAACTCTTCGGAATTGCTGGCATCAGATCCATCTGGGAATAACAGTATCATATGCCCTCAACTTCAGATCCTCGAGCTCCAATTTCCACTCCACTCTCCACCCACATTCTCCCCGACCTCTCTATTCTCTTTCGTTTCAACTAAAACCGCTCTCCACAAATCCTCTCCTTCTCAAATCGCCAAGCTCAAGCGCCTCGTACTGTCTTTTCCACGGCCATTCGGATATGGGGACGGTAATCCAGCCTCGCCTGGTGCTGGAATAGATATCAAAGCCGCGCTTGACGAACATGTTAAAGATGGATTAGTATTACAGTTCCGTAAAGACGTTTCTCCCCCTCCTCGAACATTTTCTCTTGATCGCCATACAGGCGAATTTGACCTGGATCTACTCTGAGTACGTCCGGACTCTATGTTCCACTGTATTATATGTAGACTTTTGCATCTCACCACTACGGTTAGCTAGTTATACCCCTCGCTGCATGCAATGGAGGGTACTGTAACCCGTACTATGAGCATGAGCATGTCGAGCTGATGAAAAATGAAAGTAACAAAAAACTTCATTGCAGCCATACAGCTGGAGAGATACACAATAAAATAATGTTGACGGACGCACGTACGATGTCTGATTTCCACCTGTTGAGCAGCCCGTACTGTTCGAGGAGATGTGGCGGGTGATTTGGGGTGTCGATTTGGGGGTGCGTTTAGAGGGTTGCTTGGAGAGGTGGTGGGTGGAGGTGCTTGGAGAGGATGTGAGAAGGAATACTTTTATTGCCGGAAGGGTGAAGGTGGTGCTGGAGGTGTTAGCAGAGTGAACCTGGATAAGAGTGGGGGAGGAGAGGGGAAGGGTAAAGGCAAAGACAAGGCGGAGGCGGAGGTGGAGGGAGAAGAAGAAGAGAGTACCCAGCCAATTGCTCGTTCACTTTGTACATCTGTGAACAGGAGAACCAGTGGCGTTGGACAAAGATAATCAAGGGCTGCGCACATGGTCATTGATAATGCCTCGCGGTGTCCAAGCCTGTCGAAGGGATATAAGCCCTGCTTAGGCCTCATGCCCTCATATTCATCGTAGCATGCATGTGCTGAGCTGCTCTCAGTAAGCACAGTCTCAACCGGTCGACTCCGTTCATCACTGTCTTTTCTCGCTCACGACGATTCCCAGTCAGGTCTAGCTGCAACGACGAATTCCGGTTCATAATGGTGACCAACTGGGATACGACCACCTCGCCCTACGCGAGCTTCATGAGCACGAATAGGAGCCCTTCAGTCACAGAGCTCAAGGCCTTCCACGAGCTCCTGCAAGAACCCCAGCAGGAGCTACTCGAACTCGATCGAGAGGTTGAGATCATTCAAACAAGGTTGATTCAGCTTCGAGAAAAGCGAGAACTTGTCTTCCACTACATCAACGAGCACAAGGCTATCGCGTCTGTAACCCACAGACTGCCAGACGAAGTCCTCTCTGAGATTTTCATGGCCTGCTTACCGGCCGCACCCAAACCGGTCACATTCGCCCGCACGGAAGCCCCTTCAATATTGGCTTGGGTCGCCAATTAAAGTACAGACTTTATTCATGGATGCACAAAGACTAAATCAGGAACAATTAACCACGAGTTTCCTCCTCTTTCCCGCCTTGATTACCCGTGTTTTGAGAATCATACGATATGGGGTCCTCTGAGAAGTTCACTGCGAACTCGAGATTGGTGGACATCAGCCGTGCTGATGCTTCACGTTTGTTTGCCCACGATTTACCGGTTGCCACTCGGAAGATAATCCATTGAGGAGAGAGGTACTAGGGGTCCGTTGAGGTTAGTCCATATCTTTTGACAATGGCGGTAGAGTATCAGAGTTACCCACCACAAAGACGCCCCATGCAATTTGAAAGACACTATTAACCTTCCACGCGTTGGGAAACCTATCTGAAGCCACGTGCGTCACTATGTTTGAACAGGCATAGCACAGTCCAAAGAACGCCAACGGTACCGCAGACTCGACGAAAATGGTAACGATGTTGAGGTATTCTTTGTCGTCTGAAGATGGCATTATTTCTGAAATTCGTTTATGGGCGGTGTGAAGGCGGAGAGAGATCAGAGATGCCATCAGGACGTTTAATCCGACGAAGAGAAAGAGACTGGCAGCCTCGAGGTTTCTCTGAATGCCAGTGTCGTCCAAAAACACTGCATCCATACCTCCGGGTGGATGTAGCCAGATTGACACCATGTGACTTACGTCATCACAACCAAGTGAGTGGGCTTCCTTGGATAGTTATCTGGTAGTGAGACTACGGTTCAATTATAGTATGAATATCAAACAAGTTAGAAGTGCACAGAAGGTGCGATGCTTGATCTATTGACTTCTATCTGACCTTCGAATTCATGTCTCAGTAAAAACTAGCTATGGCATAGCGTAGGGGTGCGATTGACGGACTCTGAATCTGATGAGATGAACAATTGAGTGTTGAACTTAACATCAGGTCCTCCCGTCGCGGTGTGAAACCCGGTTTCTATTGCATCTTTTCAGAACGATGACCTTCATACATAGTAGATGTGGTCGCTATCCCGAGTCCAGTCCACACCCCTTTTATGTGAAGGCGCTGAAGTTTCACGAACATCAGTACTACCTTCTTCTCCCAAGGAATCCTGATCTGGCCAGGCGAATTCAATTTCCGGATCCGTGAGCATGCGGGATGAATCGGTCTTGCTCGCCCAAGATCTTCCTGTTGATACTCGGAAAATAATAAGCTGTAGTGACAGGGACTACATCTGAGCAGATATGAGGAAGGTGTAGACACTTCACTAGGCATATATCTACTCACCTGGAAGATCTGGTATGCCATCTCGAATATTATCCGATAATCTCCATGCTACAGGTGACGATTGTGAAACGTGATGATATAGCCGTCCCGAGACTGAAAACGACCAATGGTGCCGCAGATTCGATTAGGAGAACTATTACTCCCGTGTACACCTCCATTCGGTCCTCCAAAGAAGGCGTGGGCGATAACAAATATCAAAGATCTTGTTGACCATCATTCAAGAACCTTCGATCACCCAAAGCGCAAACATGACCAATGATATTCATATAGTCCATTGAGCATTTACCATGACTACAGTTCTACGAGTAGAGTCCAGTAGCATATACCATAATGTCTCCTAGTACTTGTTCACTACACCATCTCATTTTCTTTAGTCTGAATTGGGAGACTGTCTTCCGGATCGGATCTCGAAGTCGTAGAATGGGCGTGACCCACGGCGGCAGCGAACTGAAGCTCTTTAGAGAATAGCGCCATGGATGTCTCGTCCTTGTTGGCCCAAGATTTTCCAGTTGCGACTCGAAACATGATTAACAAAGGGGACATCCATCGTCTGTCGGGAACCATGTAATTAGCCTGACTTTCATAACCGCAAATAATTTATTTTAACTGACCAAGAGCACGTTGTGGCCTATCGAGAACACATTCCTTTGTCCTTAACGCTGTTGCCAACTAAGGGCAAACAGGCTCTGACAGGATGGTGATTGATCCACGACAAATACGTATCTCGTCTTCTCTCTGGGCCCGAAACTACTTGTCTGTGGTCCTCAAGATTGGCTCTTAGCTTGGAACGCGCTCTTCTGAAGGTATGGGCTATGCTCTGGTCGAGGTTGAAAGCAAGTCAATGGCTCATCTTTTTGATCTCTTCATGTGGCCCCAACCTGACTCTATTCATTCAATTGACTGGAAGACTGTACTCGAATGACTTGAAAGCTGTAGTTGTGGCATCGGACTACTAACATCAGAACGACTCCGTTGGCCTGGAAGCGAGGTATCGAACCCATTAACCGTTGTCTCACTCATTCCATTCCCGGCCCACGGGTGTGTATGGCCTAGACTGAATCATCTCGACACGTTCGCTCCATTTTCTCGTCGGATTTCGACTGCGACATCTCTGGATATTTGCTGGATGTCGATGTGGTCAGGCTATGGGTACCTGGGACAAACTGAAGGTCCCTCAACGGTGTATCGATTGTCACCTCGGTGTTTGTAGTCCAGGAACTCCCCGTAGCTACGCGGAAAATGATCAGCTGTGGTCCAAGGCCCTAAATGCGAGCTCAGCATGAGCGCATTAAATGATTCCCGTTGTGGAAGAACACGTACCAGCGCTATGTCAAATCCAACAAGGAAGATGGCACTAACTTTCTCAGCGTTGGGAGTGGACGGGAGGATTGCAACAGCCCTTGCGATGCCGAAGACTGCAATTGGTGCGGCGGACTCGATCAGTACGGAGATGACCCATAGATAGAGTCCATTGCCTGGGGATTGCAACGTCTCTACCAACCGTCTATGTGCCCGAATCAATCGGAATGAGATCAATGTTGTGACTGCCACATTGTGGGCGACAATCAAGAACGTCTCAGCGGTATCGATGTATGGAGTAACAGGAGAGTCCCAGCGAAGAACCACGGTTAATATGCTGGTCACTATGTAGGACGGTAACATAAGAAATAAAATGGGCAAGTGCGAGATGCGACTCGCCTGTGGTGGCAACATAGAGAAGAATGACGACGGACATGACTTTCATGTAATCGCGCCAAATGACATAGCATCGATACGCCTTCGGGTAGATATTCATTTAATGTAGGAGCTGTTTGAGCTAGGTAGTGTAGACTCACGAGAAGTCCTTCGGAGAACCAGATATATGCAGTCAAGCTCCAAGCTCTAACCTGACTTACAACCCCGGCCTGAATTCTGTCTTGAATGCTATGTGCAGCCTCCATGTTCTCGACGCCAGGAGCCATCTCAAAGAGTGTACTGAACTGGACCCACCCTTCGCAGACTCCGGCCATTATGGATAGCGTCGTGAGAACGAAGCTAATTGAAACATACAGGCCTCGCCCCTTACGGTACTTCGGTGGGACTTGTAGGAGGACACACAGAACGTACACCGAAATAAATAATTGAACGCCTATCATGCAAGTAAGTGGATGCAATTATATATAAATATCTGAGATTTCCATACCTGCCATAATCATTAGAACTGCTCCGTCAGCAAACCCAGCTCGAAGTAAGAAAAGATGGTGGCTGTAGTGGTCAAATTCTGCCGACTCCATGCCTGACTTGGTGAAACGAGGTAAGTTACACGCTGACGTCCTCCCGACACAGGGACCCTTTTATATGACTTGCCTTCTCCTCCGACTTAGTAAGAACATGCCGCCGTCAAATCGGGGCTTCCATTCACTAACTCTATTGGAACTAGTGTAACAACGTACATGGAAGTTCCTATGGGTATCTTATCTACTATCGCAAGAAGAGAATCAATCAAGTTGCCATCATACATGCAGAAGGCAGAGCAGAGCGACAAAACGCAGTGCCCAAACTAAAACGGATCACGTAGTGTCGTGGCGCTGAATTTGGGTGTGTTGAATGGGATAAATGCCGTACCGACCTTCTGAGCTCCGAATTCTCCCTGCAATGGGACCGAATAAGCTTTGATTCGATGTTCCCCATAGCCAAAGTTCGACGATCTGATGCTATTCAGTTTGTTTGAGACCAATTGTAAGTAATCGATTTGTCTTTACCATTAAGACACAAATAGTGACACATATCTATTGAGCTACGACCGAAAGAATATTGCTTTGAGAGCGTGAACTTGAGGTAGACTGAGCCATTCCGACTGAAAGGTTGGTTCAGAAACATGAGTAGACTACTAGACATCAAAAATGAAGGGGGATATAAAGCTAGTGCTTGACAACAAAAGGCAACACAGAGTAAGACAGATAAGAGATGGATGTGGTCACCGAGAAAGCGAGAGAACGACATGGCAAAGGAATGTCCGGCGCTTAAAGGAAGCCGAAGGATATGGCTGTGCCGAACGGCTTTGCTGTGCTTTGTTTGTTCTGCAAGTTTCTGTCAATCACCGCCATGCAAATTTCTCGGTGCGCAGCACCTGTCTTTTACTTGACCGCTCTTTCTCCTTTACCAT